>CM050940.1:10033190-10227000 GCA_027789145.1 Solanum arcanum | reverse complement strand
CCATGGGCGGTGATGTCATGCCGCTCTCGACGTCGCCCGACAGTGTGTATTGTCTAAGGATAGTGATGTCATGCCATGCCTGACGTTGCCGACAGTGTGTGTTGTCCAAGGGCGGTGATGTCATGCCACGCTCGATGTTGCTGACCGTTTGAGCTGTCCAAGGGCGGTGATGTCATGCCACGCCCGATGTTGCCGACCGTGTGTGCTGTCCAAGAGCGGTGATGTCATGCCACTCTCGACGTCGCCCGACAGTGTGTACTTTCTAAGGACGGTGATGTCATGCCACACCCGACGATGCCGATCGTGTGTGCTGTCCAAGGGCAGTGATGTCATGCCACGCCCGACGTTGCCGTCCGTTTATGCTGTCCAAGGGCGGTGATGTCATGCCACGCCCGATGTTGTTGACCGTATGTGCTGTCCAAGACCGGTGATGTCATTCCACGGCCGACGTTGCCGACCGTGTGTGCTGTCTAAGGGCAGTGATGTCATGCCACGCCCAACGTCGTCCAACCGTGCGTTCAGTCCAAGGGCGGTGATGTCATGCCACGCTGGCGATCGCCGACCGTGTGTCTTTGTCGAAGGCGCGAGGATGTCATGCCAAGCCCAACATTGGCGACCATGTGTGCTGTCCAAGGGAGGTGATGTCAAGACAAGCCGGACGTCGTTTGACCGTTTGTGCTGCCCAAAGGCGATGATGGCATGCAACGCCCGACGTCGTTCGACCGTGTGTGCTGTCCAAGGGCGGTTATGTCATGCCACGCCCGACGTTACCGACCGTGCGTACAGTCCATGGGCGGTGATGTCAAGTCACGCTCGATGTCGTTCGACTATGTGTGCTGCCCAAAGGCGGTGATGACATGTCACGCCTGACGTCGTTTGACCGTGTTTGCCATCCAAGGGCTATGATGGCATGCCACGCCCAACGTCGTTCGACCGTGTATGCTGCCTAAAGGCGATGATGGCTTGCCACACTTGATGTTGTTCGACCGGGTGTGCTGCCGAAAGGCGATGATGGCATTCAACGACCAACGTCGTTCGACCGTGTGTACTGTCCAAGGGTGGTGATGTCATGCCACGCCCGACGTTGCCGACCGTGCGTGTAGTCCAAGGGCGGTGATGTCAAGTCATGCCCGACGTCGTTCGACCGTGTGTGCTGCCCAAAGGCGATGATTGCATGTCACGCCTAACGTTGTTTGACCGTGTCTGCCATCCAAGGGCTATAATGGCATGCCACGCCCAACGTCGTTCGACCGGGTGAGCTGCCCAAAGGTGATGATGGCATGCCACACCTGACTGTTTTCGACCGTGTGTGATGCCCAAAGGCGATGATGGCATGCCACGCTTGACCTCGTTTGACCGTGTGTGCTGTCCAAAGGGGGTGATGTCATGCCACGCCCAAAATCGTTCGACCGTGTGTGCTCCCAAAGGCGATGATGGCATGCAACGCCTGACGTTGCCGACCGTGTTTGCTGTCAAAGGGCAGTGAAGTCATGCCACACCCGACATCGTCCGACCGTGCGTGCAGTACAAGGGAGGTGATGTCATGCCACACCCGATGTCGTTCGACCGTGTGTGCTGCCCAACGGCGATGATGGCATGCCACACCCGACATCGTTCGATTGAGTTTGCTGTCCAAAGACGGTGATGGCATGTAACGCCCGACATCGTTCGACCGTGTCTGCTGTTCAAGGGCGATGATATTATGCCACGCCTGATGTAGTCCGACCGTTTGTGCAGCCCAAGGGCGGTGATGTCATGCCACTCTCGACGTCGCCCGACAGTGTTTACTGTCTAAGGACGGTGATGTCATGCCATGCCTGACATTGCCGACCGTGTGTGTAGTCCAAGGGCGGTGATGTCATGCCACGCTCGATGTTGCTGACCGTGTGTGCTGCCTAAAGGCGATGATGGCTTGCCACACTTGATGTTGTTCGACCGGGTGTGCTGCCGAAAGGCGATGATGGCATTCAACGACCAACGTCGTTCGACCGTGTGTACTGTCCAAGGGTGGTGATGTCATGCCACGCCCGACGTTGCCGACCGTGCGTGTAGTCCAAGGGCGGTGATGTCAAGTCATGCCCGACGTCGTTCGACCGTGTGTGCTGCCCAAAGGCGATGATTGCATGTCACGCCTAACGTTGTTTGACCGTGTCTGCCATCCAAGGGCTATAATGGCATGCCACGCCCAACGTCGTTCGACCGTGTGAGCTGCCCAAAGGTGATGATGGCATGCCACACCTGACGTTTTTCGACCGTGTGTGATGCCCAAAGGCGATGATGGCATGCCACGCTTGACCTCGTTTGACCGTGTGTGCTGTCCAAAGGGGGTGATGTCATGCCACGCCCAAAATCGTTCGACCGTTTGAGCTCCCAAAGGCGATAATGGCATGCAACGCCTGACGTTGCCGACCGTGTTTGCTGTCAAAGGGCAGTGATGTCATGCCACACCCGACATCGTCCGACCGTGCGTGCAGTACAAGGGAGGTGATGTCATGCCACACCCGATGTCGTTCGACCGTGTGTGCTGCCCAACGGCGATGATGGCATGCCACACCCGACGTCGTTCGATCGAGTGTGCTGTCCAAAGACGGTGATGGCATGTAACGCCCGACATCGTTCGACCGTGTCTGCTGTCCAAGTGCGATGATATTATGCCACGCCTGATGTAGTCCGACCGTTTGTGCAGCCCAAGGGCGGTGATGTCATGCCACTCTCGACGTCGCCCGACAGTGTGTACTGTCTAAGGACGGTGATGTCATGCCATGCCTGACGTTGCCGACCGTGTGTGTTGTCCAAGGGCGGTGATGTCATGCCACGCTCGATGTTGCTGACCGTTTGTGCTGTCCAAGGGCGGTGATGTCATGCCACGCCCGATGTTGCCGACCGTGTGTGCTGTCCAAGAGCGGTGATGTCATGCCACTCTCGACGTCGCCCGACAGTGTGTACTTTCTAAGGACGGTGATGTCATGCCACACCCGACGTTGCCGATCGTGTGTGCTGTCCAAGGGCAGTGATGTCATGCCACGCCCGACGTTGCCGTCCGTTTATGCTGTCCAAGGGCGGTGATGTCATGCCACGCCCGATGTTGTTGACCCTATGTGCTGTCCAAGACCGGTGATGTCATTCCACGGCCGACGTTGCCGACCGTGTGTGCTGTCTAAGGGCAGTGATGTCATGCCACGCCCAACGTCGTCCAACCGTGCGTTCAGTTTAAGGGCGGTGATGTCATGCCACGCCTGACGTCCTTCGACCGTGTGTGCTGTCGAAAGGCGAGGATGTCATGCCAAGCCCAACATTGGCGACCATGTGTGCTGTCCAAGGGAGGTGATGTCATGCCAAGCCCGACGTCGTTTGACCGTTTGTGCTGCCCAAAGGCGATGATGGCATGCAACGCCCGACGTCGTTCGACCGTGTGTGCTGTCCAAGGGCGGTTATGTCATGCCACGCCCGACGTTGCCGACCGTGCGTGCAGTCCATGGGCGGTGATGTCAAGTCACGCTCGATGTCGTTCGACTATGTGTGCTGCCCAAAGGCGGTGATGACATGTCACGCCTGACGTCGTTTGACCGTGTTTGCCATCCAAGGGCTATGATGGCATGCCACGCCCAACGTCGTTCGACCGTGTGTGCTGCCTAAAGGCGATGATGGCTTGCCACACCTGATGTTGTTCGACCGTGTGTGCTGCCGAAAGGCGATGATGGCATGCCACGCTCGACCTCATTTGACCGTGTGTGCTGTCCAAAGGGGGTGATGTCATGCCACGCCCAACATCGTTCGACCGTGTGTGCTACCCAAAGGCGATGATGGCATGCAACGCCTGACGTCGTCTGACCGTGCGTGCAGTCCAAGGGCGGTGATGTCATCCACGCCCGACGTTGCCGACCGTGTGTTCTGTCCAAGGGCGGTGATGTCATGCCACACCCGACATCGTCCGACTGTGCGTGCAGTAAAAGGGAAGTGATGTCATGCAACACCCGATGTCGTTCGACCGTGTGTGCTGCCCAACGGCGATGATGGCATGCCACACTCGACATCGTTCGAACGAGTGTGCTGTTCAAAGGCGGTGATGGCATGTCACGCCGGACGTTGTTTGACCGTGCATGTAGTCCAAGGGCGGTGATGTCATTCAATGCCCAACGTCGTTCGATCGTGTGTGCTGTCCAATGGATGTGATGTCATGCCACGCCCGACGTTACCGACCGTGTGTGCTATCCAAGGGCGGTGATGTCATGCCACACCCGACGTCGTCCGACCGTGCGTGCAGTACAAGGGAGGTGATGTCATGCCACACCCGATGTCGTTTAACCGTGTGTGCTGCTCAACGGCGATGATAGCATGCCACACCCGACGTCGTTCGACCGAGTCTGCTGTCCAAAGGCGGTGATGGCATGTCACGCCCGATGTCGTTCGACCATGCATGCAGTCCAAGGGCGGTGATGTCATGTCATGCCCAACGTCGTTCGATCGTGTGTGCTGTCTAAGGGAGGTGATGTCATGCCACGCACGACGTCGTCCGACCGTGTGTGGTGTCCAAGGGCGGTGATGGCATGCCACATCCGATGTCGTCCGACCATGCGTGCAGTCCAAGGGAGGTGATGTCATGCCACCTCCAACGTCGTTCGACCGTGTGTGTTGTCCAAGGGCGGTGATGTTATGCCACGCCTGCGTCGTTTGAGAGTAAGTGCAATCCAAGGGAGGTGATGTCATGCCACGCCTGACGTCATTTCACCGTGTGTGTTGTTCAAGGGCGGTGAAGGCATGTTACGCCCGACGTCGTCAGACCGTACGTGCAGTCCAAGGGCGGTGATGTCATGCCACGCCCAATGTCGTTTGACAGTGTGTGCTGCCCAAAGGCGATGATGGAATGCCACGCCCGACGTCGTTCGACCGTGTGTGCTATCCAAAGGCGGTGATATCATGCCACGCCCGACGTTGCCGACTGTGTGTGCGGTCCAAGGGCGGTGATGTCATGCCACGCCCGACGTCGTTCGATCATGCGTGCAGTTTAAGGGAGTTGATCTCATGCCACACCCGACGTCGTTCGACCGTGTGTGCTATCGAAAGGCGGTGATGGCATGTCACGCCCGACGTCGTTCGACCGTGCGTGCAGTCCAAGGGCGGTGATCTCATGCCACGCCCAACGTCGTTCGACCGTGTGTGTTGTCCAAGGGAGGTGATGTCATGCCACGCCCGACAATGTTTGAACGTGTGTGCTGCCCAAAGGCGATGATGGAATGCCACGCCAGACGTCGTTCGACCGTGTTTGCTGTACAAAGGCGGTGATGTCATGCCATGCCTGATGTTTTCGACAGTGTGTGCTTTCCAAGGGCGGTGATGTCATGCCACGCCCGACGTCGTTTGACCGTGCATGCAGTTTGAGGGAGGTGATGTCATGTCACACCAGACGTCGTTCGACCATATGTTCTGCCCAACGGCGATGATGGCATGCCACACTCGACGTCGTTCGACCGAGTGTGCTGTCCAAAGGCGGTGATGGCATGTCACGCCCAACGTCGTTCGACCGTGTGTGCTGTCCAAGGGAGGTGATGTCATGCCACGCCCGACGACGTCCGACCGTGTGTGCTGTCCAAGGGAGGTGATGGCATTCCATGCCCGACATTGCCGACTGTGTGTTCTGTCAAAGGGCGGTGATGTCATGCCACGCCCAGTGTTGCCGTCCGTGTGTGCTTTCTGAGGGCGGTGATGTCATGCCACGCCCGACGTCCTCCGATCGTGCGTGCAGTCCAAGGGCGGTGATGTTATACCGTGTCCGACGTCGTCCGACCGTGCGTGTAGTCCTAGGGCGGTTATTGCATGTCATGCCCGACCGTTTGGATCGCGTGTCTGCCCAAAGGCGGTGATGTCATGCCACACCCAACGTCGTTTGACCGTGTGTGCTGCCCAAAGGCGATGATGGAATGCCACGCCCGACATCGTTCGATCGTGTGTGCTGCACAAGGGCGGTGATGTCATGCCACGCCCAACGACGTCCGACCATGTATACTCTCCAAGGGCGGTGATGTCATGCCACGCCCGATGTTGCCGACCGTGTGTGCTGTCCATGGGCAGTGATGTTATTCCACGCCCGACGTTGCCGACCGTGTATGCTGTCCAAGGGCAGTGATTTCATGCCACACCACACGTCATCAAATTGTGTGTTCTTTCCAAAGGCGGTGATGGCATGTCATGCCTGCCGTCGTTCGATCGTGTTTGCCGTCCAAGGGCTATGATGGCATGCCACGCCTGACGTCGTTCGACCGTGTGTGCTTCCCAAGGCGATGATGGCATGCCACGCCAGACGTCGTTCGACCGTGTGTGCTGTCCAAGAGCGGTGATGTCATGCCACGCCAGACATCGTTCGACACTGTGTTCTGCCCAAAGGCGATGATGGCATGCCACGCCAGACGTCGTTCGACCGTGTGTGCTGTCCAAGAGCGGTGATGTCATGCCACGCCTGACGTTGTTCGAATGTGTGTGCCGTCCAAAGGCGGTGATGTCATGCCACGCCCGATGTTGCCGACCGTGTGTGCTGTCCAAGGGCGGTGATGTCATGCCACGCCCGATGTTGTTTGACCGTGTGTGATGCCCAAAGGCGATGATGGAATGCCACGCCCGACATCGTCTGATTGTGTGTGTAGTCCAAGGGCGGTGATGTCATCCACGCCCGACGTTGCCGACCGTGTGTTCTGTCCAAGGGCGGTGATGTCATGCCACGCCTGACGTCATCCGATTGTGCTTGCAGTCCAAGGGAGGTGATGTCATGCAACGCCTGATGTCGTTCGACCGTGTGTGCTGCCCAACGGCGATGATGGCATGCCACACCCGACATCGTTTGAACGAGTGTGCTGTCCTAAGGCGGTGATGGCATGTCACGCCGGACGTTGTTTGACCATGCATGTAGTCCAAGGGCGGTGATGTCATGCAATGCCCAACGTCGTTCGATCGTGTGTGCTGTCCAAGGGAGGTGATGTCATGCCACGCCCGACGTTACTGACCGTGTGTGCTATCCAAGGGCGGTGACGTCATGCCACACCTGACTACGTCCGACCGTGCGTGCAGTACAAGGGAGGTGATGTCATGCCACACCCGATGTCGTTTAACCGTGTGTGCTGCTCAACGGTGATGATGGCATACCACACCCGATGTCGTTCGACCGAGTGTGCTGTCCAAAGGCGGTGATGGCATGTCACGCCCGACGTCGTTCGACCGTGCATGCAGTCCAAGGGCGGTGATGTCATGCCATGCCCAACGTTGTTCGATCGTGTGTGCTGTCTAAGTGAGGTGATGTCATGCCACGCCCGACGTCGTCCGACCGTGTGTGGTGTCCAAGGGCGGTGATGGCATGCCACATCTGATGTCGTCCGACCATGCGTGCAGTCCAAGGGCGGTGATGTCATGCCACCTGCAACGTCGTTCGACCGTGTGTGTTGTCCAAGGGCGGTGATGTTATGCCACGCCTTCATCGTTTGAGGGTAAGTGCAATCCAAGGGAGGTGATGTCATGCCACTCCTGATTTCGTTTAACCGTGTGTGTTGTTCAAGGGCGGTGAAGGCATGTTACGCCCGACGTCGTCAGACCGTACGTGCAGTTCAAGGGCGGTGATGTCATGCCACGCCCAACGTCGTTTGACCGTGTGTGCTGCCCAAAGGCGATGATGGAATGCCACGCCCGACGTCGTTCGACCGTGTGTGCTATCCAAAGGCGGTGATGTCATGCCACGCCCGACGTTGCCGACCGTGTGTGCTGTCCAAGGGCGGTGAGGTCATGCCACGCCCGACGTCGTTCGATCATGCGTGCAGTTTAAGAGAGGTGATGTCATGCCACACCCGACGTTGTTTGACCGTGTGTGCTGTCCAAAGGAAGTGATGGCATGTCACGCCCGACGTCGCTCGACCATGCGTACAGTCCAAGGGCGGTGATCTCATGCTACGCCCAACATCGTTTGACCGTGTGTGTCGTCCAAGGAAGGTGATGTCATGCCACGCCCGACGTCGTTTGACCGTGTGTGCTGCCTAAAGGCGATGATGGAATGCCACGCCCGACGTCGTTCGACCGTGTGTGCTGTCCTAAGATGGTAATTCATGTCACGCTCGACGTTGACGACCGTGTGTGCTTTCCAAGGGCGATGATGTCATGCCTCGCCCGATGTTGTTCGATTGTGCGTGCAGTTTAAGGGAGGTTATGTCATGCCACACCCAACGTCGTTCGACCGTGTGTTCTGCCCAACGGCGATGATGGCATGCCACACCCGACATCGTTCGACCGAGTGTGCTGTCCAAAGGCGGTGATGTCATGCCACGCCCAACGTCGTTCGACCGTGTGTGCTGTCCAAGGGAGGTGATGTCATGCCACGCCCGACGACGTCCGACCGTGTGTGCTATCAAAGGGAAATGATGGCATTCCATGCCCGACATTGCCGACTGTGTGTTCTGTCAAAGGGCGGTGATGTCATGCCACGCCCGGCGCTGCCGTCCGTGTGTGCTTTCTGAGGGCGGTGATGTCATGCCACGCCCAACGTCCTACGACCGTGCGTGCAGTCCAAGGGCGGTGATGTTATACCGTGTCCGACGTCGTCCGACCGTGCGTGTAGTCCTAGGGCGGTTATGGCATGTCATGCCCGACTTCGTTCGACTGCGTGTGCTGTCCAAAGGCGGTGATGTCATGCCACACCCAATGTCGTTTGACTGTGTGTGCTGCCCAAAGGCGATGATGGAATGCCACGCCCGACATCGTTCGATCGTGTGTGCTGCACAAGGGCGGTGATGTCATGCCACACCCAATGACGTTCGACCATGTGTACTGTCCAAGGGCGGTGATGTCATGCCACGCCCGATGTTGCCGACCGTGTGTGCTGTCCAAGGGAGGTGATGGCATGTCATGCCTGCCGTCGTTCGATCGAGTTTGCCGTCCAAGGGCTATGATGGCATGCCACGCCTGACGTCGTTCGATCATGTGTGCTTCCCAAAGGCGATGATGGCATGCCACGCCTGACGTCTTTCGACCGTGTGTGCTGTCGTAAGGCGGTGATGGCATGTCACGCCAGACGTCGTTCGACCGTGTGTGCTGCCCAAAGGCGATGATGGCATGCCACGCCTGACGTCGTTCGACCGTGTGTGCTTCCCAAGGCGATGATGGCATGCCACGCCAGACGTCGTTCGACCGTGTGTGCTGTCCAAGAGCGGTGATGTCATGCCACGCCTGACGTTGTTCGAATGTGTGTGCCGTCCAAAGGCGGTGATGTCATGCCACGCCCGATGTTGCCGATCGTGTGTGCTGTCCAAGGGCGGTGATGTCATGCCACGCCCGACGTCGTCAAACCGTGTGTGCTGTCCAAGGGAGGTGATGGCATTCCATGCCCGACATTGCCGACTGTGTGTTCTGTCAAAGGGCGGTGATGTCATGCCACGCCCGATGTTGCCGACCGTGTGTGCTTTCCAAGGGCGGTGATGTCATGCCACGCCCGACGACGTCCGAGCGTGTGTGCTGTCCAAGGGAGGTGATGGCATTCCATGCCCGACATTGCCGACTGTGTGTTCTGTCAAAGGGCGGTGATGTCATGCCACGCCCGGCGTTGCCGTCCGGGTGTGCTTTCTGAGGGCGGTGATGTCATGCCACGCCCAACATCCTCCAACCGTGCGTGCAGTCCAAGGGCGGTGATGTTATACCGTGTCCGACGTCGTCCGACCGTGCGTGTAGTCTTAGGGCGGTTATGGCATGTCATGCCCGACTTCGTTCGACTGCGTGTGCTGTCCAAAGGCAGTGATGTCATGCCACACCCAATGTCGTTTGACTGTGTGTGCTGCCCAAAGGCGATGATGGAATGCCACGCCCGACATCGTACGATCGTGTGTGCTGCACAAGGGCGGTGATGTCATGCCACACCCAACGACGTCCGACCATGTGTACTGTCCAAGGGCGGTGATGTCATGCCACGCCCGATGTTGCCGACCGTGTGTGCTGTCCAAGGGCGGTGATGTCATGCCACGCCCGACGTTGCCGACCGTGTGTGCTGTCCAAGGGCGGTGATGTCATGCCACGCCTGACGTCGTCAAACCGTGTGTGCTTTCCAAAGGTGGTGATGGCATGTCATGCATGCCGTCATTCGACCGTGTTTGCCATCCAAGGGCTATGATGGAATGCCACGCCCGACGTCGTTCGACCTTGTGTGCTGTCCAAAGTCGATGATGGAAAGCCACGCCCGACGTCGTTCGACCGTGTTTGCCGTCCAAGGGCTATGATGGCATGCCACGCCTGACGTCTTTCTACCGTGTGTGCTGCCTAAAGGGGATGATGGAAAGCCACGCCCGACGTCGTTCGACCGTGTGTGCTGTCCAAGGGCGGTGATGTTATGCCACGCCTGACGTCGATTGACCGTGTGAGCCGTCCCAAGGCTTTGATGGCATGTCACGCCCAATGTCGTTCGATCGTGTGTGTTGTCTAAAGGCAGTGATGTCATATTACGCCTGACGTCGTTTTACCGTGTGTGATGCCCAAAGGCGATGATGGAATGCCACGCCCGACGTCGTTCGACTGTGTGTGCTGTTCAAGGGCGGTGATGTTATGCCACCCCCGAGGTTGCGGATCGTGTGTGCTGTCCAAGGAAGGTGATGTCATGCCACGCTCCACGTTGCTGATCGTTTGTGCTGTCCAAGGGCATTGATGTCATGTCACGCCCGATGTTGCCGATTGTGTGTGCTGTCTAAGGGCGGTGATGTCAGGCCACACCCGACGTTGTCTGACCGTGCATGCAGTCCAAGGGCGGTGATGTCATGCCACGCCCGACGTTGCCGACCGTGTGTGCGGTCCAAGGGCGGTGATGTCATGCCACGCTCGAAGTCGTCTAACCGTGCGAGCAGTCCAAGGGAGGTGATGTAATGCCACGCTTGACGTCGTTCGATCGTGTGTGCTGCCCAACAGCGATGCTGGCATGCCACACCTGACGTCGTTTGACCGAGTGTGCTATCCTTAGGCGGTGATGGCATGTCACGCATGACGTAATTCGACCGTGCGTGCAGTCCAAGGGCGGTGATGTCATGCCACGCCTGACGTCGATCGATTGTGTGTGCGGTCCAAGGGCGGTGATGTCATGCCACGCACGATGTTGCTTATCGTTTGTGCTGTCCAAGGGCAGTGATGTCATGTCACGCCCGACGTTGCCGATCGTGTGTGCTGTCTAAGGGCGGTGATGTCAGGCCACACCCGACGTCGTCCGACCGTGCATGCAGTCCAAGGGCGGTGATGTCATGCCACGCCCGACGTTGCCGACCGTGTGTGCGGTCCAAGGGCGGTGATGTCATGCCACGCCCGAAGTCGTCTGACTGTGCGAGCAGTCCAAGGGAGGTGATGTAATGCCAAGCCTGACGTCGTTCGATCGTGTGTGCTGCCCAACAGCGATGATGGCATGCCACACCTGACGTCGTTCGACCGAGTGTGCTGTCCAAAGGCGGTGATGGCATGTCACGCCCGACGTCATTCGACCGTGCGTGCAGTCCATGGGCGGTGATGTCATGCCACGCCCGACGTCGTTCGATCGTGTGTGCTGTCCAAGGGAGGTGATGTCATGCCACGCCCGACGTTGCCGACCGTTTGTGCTGTCCAAGGGCAGTGTTGTCATGTCACGCCCGACGTTGCCGATCGTGTGTGCTGTCTAAGGGCGGTGATGTCAGGCCACGCCCGACGTCGTCCGACCATGCAGTCCAAGGGCGGTGATGTCATGCCACGCCCAACGTTGCCGACCGTGTGGGCGGTCCAAGGGCGGTGATGTTATGCCACGCCCGAAGTCGTCTGACCGTGCAAGTAGTCCAAGGGAGGTGATGTTATACCACGCCTGACGTCGTTCGATCGTGTGTGCTGCCCAACAGCGATGATTGCATGCCACGCCTGACGTCGATCGACCGGGTGTGTTGTCCAAGGGAGGTGATGTCATGCCACGCCCGTCGTCGTCTGACCGTGTGTGCTTTTCAAGGGCAGTGATGGCATGCCACGCTCGACGTTGTTCGATCGTGTGTGCTGTCCAAGGGCGGTGATGTCATGTCACGTCCCACATCATTCGACCGTGTGTGATATCCAAAGGTTGTGATGTCTTGCCACGCCCAACATCGTTCGATCGTGTGTGCTGCCCAAAGGCGATGATGGAATGCCACGCCCGACATCGTTCAACCGTGTGTGCTGTCCAAGGGCGGTGATGTCATGCCATGCCCGACGTAGTCTGACCGTGTGTGCTGTCCAAAGAAGTGATGGCATATCACGCCCGACGTCATTCGACCGTGTGTGCTGTCCAAAGGCGGTGATGTCATGCAACGCCCAACGTCGTTTGACCGTGTGTGCTGCCCAAAGCCGATGATGACATGCGACACCCTACATCATTCTACCGTGTGTGCTGTCCAAGGGCGGTGATAAAATGCCACGCCTGATGTAGTCCTAATATGTGTGTTGCCCAAGGGCGGTGATGTCATGCCAGTGCCGACGTCGTCTGACAGTGTGTACTGTCCACGGGCGGTGATATCATGCCACGCCTGATGTTGCCGACTGTGTGTGCTGTCCAAGGGCGGTGATGTCATTCCACGCCCGTCGTCATCCGACCGTGTGTGTTGTCCAAGGGCAGTGATGGAATATCATGCCCGACGTTGCCGACCGCGTGTGCTGTCCAAGGGCGGTGATATCATGCCACGCCCGACGTTGTTCGACCATGTGTGCTGTCCAAGGGCGGTGATGTCATGCCACGCCCGACGTCGTCCGACTGTGTGTGCAGTCCAAGGGAGGTGATGTCATGCCACGCCCGACGTTATTTGACCATGGGTGCTGCCCAACGGCGATGATGGCATGCCACGCCCGATGTCGTTCGACCGAGTGTGCTGTCAAAAGGTGGTGATGGCATGTCACGCTCGACGTTGTTCGACCGTGTGTGTAGTCCAAAGGCGGTGATGTCATGCCACGCCCAACGTCGCTCGACCGTGTGTGCTGCCCAAAGGCGATGTTGGCATGCCACGCCCGACGTCATTCGATCGTGTGTGTTGTCCAAGGGCGTTGATGTCATGTCACGTCCCACGTCGTTCGACCGTGTGTGATGTCCAAAGGTGGTGATGTCATGCCACGCCCAACGTCGTTCGATCGTGTGTGCTGTCCAAAAGCGATGATGGTATGCCACGCCCGACATCGTTCGACCGTGTGTGCTGTCCAAGGGCGGTGATGTCATGCCACACCCGACGTAGTCCGACCGTGTGTGCTGTCGAAAGGCGGTGATGGCATGTCACGCCCGACGTCGTTCGACCGTGTGTGCTGTCCAAAGGCAGTTATGTCATGCAACGCCCAACGTCGTTCGACCGTGTGTGCGGCCCTAAGCCGATGATGCCATGCCACGCCCGATATCATTTGATCGTGTGTGCTGTCCAAGGGCGGTGATATAATGCCACGCCCGATGTAGTCTTACCATGTGTGCTGCCCAAGGGCGCTGATGTCATGCCACTCCCGACGTCGTCCGACAGTGTGTGCTGTCCAAGGGCGGTGATGTCATGCAACACCTGACGTTGTCGACTGTGTGTGCTGTCCAAGGGCGGTGATGTCATGCCATGACCGTCGTTGTCCGACCGTGTGTGTTGTCTATGGGCAGTGATGGCATATCACGCCCGACGTTGCCGACTGTGTGTGCTGTCCAAGGGCGGTGATGTCATGCCACGCCTGACGTCATCCGACCGTGCGTGTAGTCCAAGGGCGGTGATGGCATGTCATGCCAGACTTTGTTCAACCGTGTGAGCTGCCCAAAGGCGATGATGGAATGCCACGCCCGACGTCATTCGACCGTGTGTGCAGTCCAAAGGTGGTGATTTCATGCCACGCGCTACGTAGTCCGACTATGTGTGTTGCCCAAGGGCGGTGATGTCATGCCATGCCCGACGTTGCCGACCGTTTGTGCTGTCCAAGGGCAGTGTTGTCATGTCACGCCCGACGTTGCCAATCGTGTGTGCTGTCTAAGGGCGGTGATGTCAGGCCACGCCCGACGTCGTCCGACCATGCAGTCCAAGAGCGGTGATGTCATGCCACGCCCAACGTTGCCGACCGTGTGGGCGGTCCAAGAGCGGTGATGTTGTGCCACGCCCGAAGTTGTCTGACTGTGCAAGTAGTCCAAGGGGGGTGATGTTATACCACGCCTGACGTCGTTCAATCGTGTGTGCTGCCCAACAGCGATGATTGCATGCCACGCCTGACGTCGATCGACCGTGTGTGTTGTCCAAGGGAGGTGATGTCAGGCCACGCCCGACGTCGTCCGACCATGCAGTCCAAGGGCGGTGATGTCATGCCACGCCCAACGTTGCCGACCGTGTGGGCGGTCAAAGGGCGGTGATGTTATGCCACGCCCGAAGTCGTCTGACCGTGCAAGTAGTCCAAGGGAGGTGATGTTATACCACGCCTGACGTCGTTCGATCGTGTGTCGCCCAGCCCGATGATTGCATGCCACGCCTGACGTCGATCGACCGTGTGTGTTGTCCAAGGGAGGTGATGTCATGCCACGCCCGTCGTCGTCTGACCGTGTGTGCTGTTCAAGGGCAGTGATGGCATGCCACGACCGACGTTGTTCGATCGTGTATGCTGTCCAAGGGCGGTGATGTCATGTCACGTCCCACGTCGTTCGACCGTGTGTGATGTCCAAAGGTTGTGATGTCATGCCACGCCCAACGTCGTTAGATCGTGTGTGCTGCCCAAAGGCGATGATGGCATGCCACGCCCGACATCGTTCAACCGTGTGTGCTGTCCAAGGGCGGTGATGTCATGCCACGCCCGACGTAGTCTGACCGTGTGTGCTGTCCAAAGGCGTGATGGCATGTCACGCCCGAAGTCATTCGACCGTGTGTGCTGTCCAAGGGCGGTGATGTCATGCAACGCCCAACGTCGTTCGACCGTGTGTGCTGCCCAAAGCCGATGATGACATGCCACACCCGACATCATTCGACAGTGTGTGCTGTCCAAGGGCGGTGATAAAATTCCACGCCCGATGTAGTCCTACCGTGTGTGCTGTCCGAGGGGAGTGATGTAATGGCACACACGACGTTGTCGACGGTGTGTTCTGTCCAAGGGTGGTGATGACATGCCACGCCCGATGTTGCCGACCGTGTGTGCTGTCCAAGGGCGGTGATGTCATGCCACACCCGACGTTGCCGACCGTGTGTGCTGTCCAAGGGCGGTGATGTCATGCCACGCCCGACGTTGTCAAACTGTGTGTGCTTTCCAAAGGCGGTGATGGCATGTCATGCATGCCGTCGTTCAACCGTGTTTGCCGTCCAAGGGCTATGATGGAATGCTACGCCCGACGTCGTTCGACCGTATGTGCTGCCCAAAGGCGATGATGGCATGCCACGCCTGACGTCGTTTGACCGTGTGTGCTGTCCAAATTCGGTGAAGGCATCTCACGCCCAACGTTGTTCGACCGTGTGTCCTGCCCAAAAGCGATGATGGCAAGCCACGCCTAACGTCGTTCGACCGTGTGTGCCGTCCCAAGGCTGTGATGGCATGTAACGCCCGATGTCGTTCGATCATGTGTGCTGTCTAAAGGCGGTGATGTCATGCCACGCCCGATGTCGTTTGATCGTGTGTGATTCCCAAAGGCGATGATGGAATGCCACGCCCGACGTCGTCCGACTGTGTGTGCTGTCCAAGGGTGGTGATGTCTTGCAACCCCTGACGTTGCTGATCGTGTGTGCTGTCCAAGGGCGGTGATGTCATGCCACGCCCGACGTTGCCGACTGTTTGTGCTGTCCAAAGGCGGTGATGTCATGCCACTGCCCGACGTTGCCGATCGTGTGTGCTGTCTAAGGGCGGTGATGTCAGGCCACGCCCGACGTCGTCTGACCGTGCATGCAGTCCAAGGGCGGTGATGTATTGCCACGCCCGACGTTGCCGACCGTTTGTGCGGTCCAAGGGCGGTGATGTCATGCCACGCCCGACGTTGCCGATCGTGTGTGCTGTCTAAGGGCGGTGATGTCAGGCCACACCCGACGTCGTTCGACCGTGCATGCAGTCCAAGGGCGGTGATGTATTGCCACGCCCGACGTTGCCGACCGTTTGTGCGATCCAAGGGCGGTGATGTCATGCCACACCCAACGTCGTCTGACCGTGCGTGCAGTCCAAGGGAGGTGATGTAATGCCACGCCCGACGTCGTTCGATCGTGTGTGCTGCCCAACAGCGATGATGGCATGCCACACCTGACGTCGTTCGACCGAGTGTGCTGTCCTAAGGCGGTGATAGCATGTCACGCCCGACGTCGTTCGACCGTGCGTGCAGTCCAAGGGCGGTGATGTCATGCCACGCCTTACGTCGATCGACCGTGTGTGCTGTCCAAGGGAGGTGATGTCATGCCACGCCCGTCGTCGTCTGACCGTGTGTGCTGTCCAAGGGGGGTGATGGCATGCCACACCTGACATTGCCGATCGTGTGTGCTGTCCAAGGGCGGTGATGTCATGCCTTGCCCGACGTTGTGTTCGTGTGTGGTGTCCGAGGGCAGTGATGTCGTGCCATGCCCGACGTCGTCCGACCATGCGTGCAGTCCTAGGGCGGTGATATCATGCCACGCCCGACGTTGTTTGACCATGTGTGTTGTCCAAGAGCGGTGATGTCATGCCACGCCCGACGTCGTCCAACTGTGCGTGCAGTCCATGGGAAGTGATGTCATGCCACACCCGACATCGTTTGACCATGGGTGCTGCCCAACGGCGATGATGGCATGCCACGCCCGATGTCGTTTTACCGAGAGTGCTGTCAAAAGGCGGTGATGTCATGTCACGCTCAACGTCGCTCGACCATGTGTGCTGCCCAAAGGCGATGATGGCATGCCACGCCTGACGTCGTTCGATCGTGTGTGCTATCCAAGGGCGGTGATGTCATGTCACATCCCACGTCGTTCGACCATGTGTGATGTCCAAAGGTGGTGATGTCATGCCACGCCCAACGTCTTTCGATCGTGTGTACTGTCCAACGGCGATGATGGCATGCCACGCTCGACATTGTTTGACCGTGAGTTCTGTCCAAGGGCGGTGATGTCATGCCACGCCCGACGTAGTCCGACAGTGTGTGCTTTCTGAAGGCGGTGATGTCATGCTACGCCCAACGTCGTTCGACCGTGTGTGCTGCCCAAAGTCGATGATGGCATGCCACGCCCTACATCATTCGACCGTGTGTGCTATCCAAGGGCGATGATATAATGCCACGCTTAATGTAGTCCTACCATCTGTGCTGCCCAAGGGCGGTGATGTCATGCCACTCCCGACATCGTCCGACAGTGTGTACTATCCAAGGGCGGTGATGTCATGTCACGCCTGATGTTGCCGACTGTGTGTTCTATCCAAGGGAGGTGATGTCATGCCACGCCCGTCGTCGTTCGACCGTGTGTGTTGTCAAAGGGCAGTGATGGCATATCACGCCCAACATCATCCGATCGTGTGTGTTGCCCAAGGGCGTCGATGTCATGCCACGCCCGATGTCATTTTACCATTTGTGCTGCCCAAAGGCAATGATGGCATGCCACGCCTGACGTCGTACGACCGTGCGTTTAGTCCAAGGGCGGTGATGTCATGCCATGCCCGACATTGTTCGACTGGTGTGCTGTCAACGGGTGGTGATGTCATGCCACGCCTGACGTTGCCGACTGTGTGTGCTGTTCAAGGGAGGTGATGTCAAGCCACGCCCATCGTCGTTCGACCGTGTGTGTTGTCCAAGGGCAATAATATCATGCCATGCCCGACGTCGGTTGACCGTTTGTGCTGCCCAAAGGCGATGATGGCTTGCCATGCCCGATGTCGTCCGACCGTGCGTGTAGTCCAAGGGCGGTGACGTCATGCCACGCCCGATGTCATTCGACCGTCTGTGCTGTCCAAGGGCGGTGATGTCATGCCACGCCTGACGTTGCCGATTGTGTGTGTTTTCCAAGGGCGATGATGTCATGCCATGCCCGTCGTCGTCCGACCGTGTGTGTTGTCCAAGGGCGGTGATGTCATGCCACGCCTGACGTTGTCCGACCGTGCGTGCAGTCCAATGGCAGTGATGGCATGTCATGCCCAACTTCGTTAGACCGTTTGAGCTGCCCATAGGCGATGATGGAGTGCCACGCCTAACGTTGTTCGACCGTGTGTGCTGTCAAAAGGCAGTGATTTCATGCCACGCCCGACGTAGTCCGACTATGTGTGTTGCCAAAGGGCGGTAATGTCATGTCACGCCCGACGTCGTCTGACCGTGTGTGCTATCCGAGGGCAGTGATGTAATGCCACACACGACGTTGCCGACGGTGTGTTATGTTCGAGGGCGGTGATGTCATGCCACGCCCGATGTTGTTGACCGTGTGTGCTGTCCAAGGGCGGTGATGTCATGCCACACTCAACGTTGCCGACCGTGTGTGCTGTCCAAGAGCGGTGATGTCATGCCACGCCTGACGGTGTCAAACCTTGTGTGCTTTCCAAAGGCGGTGATGGCATGTCATGCATGTCATCGTTTGACCGTGATTGCCTTCTACGGTCTATGATGGAATGCCACGCCCGTCGTCGTCTGACCGTGTGTGCTGTCGAAGGGCCATGATGGCATGCCAGGCCCGACGTTGCCAATCGTGTGTGTTGCCCAAGGGCGGTGATGTCGTGCCTTGCCCGACGTTGTTGTTCATGTGTGGTGTCGAGGGCGGTGATGTCATGCCACACCCGACGTCGTCCGACCGTGCGGGCAGTCCAAGGGCGGTGATATCATGCCACGCCCGACGTTGTTCGACCATGTGTGCTATCCAAGGGCGCTGATGTCATGCCACGCCTGACGTCGTCTGACCGTGCGTACAGTCCAAGGGCGGTGATGGCATGTCATGCCAGACTTTGTTCGACCGTGTGAGCTGCCCAAAGGCGATGATGGAATGCCACGCCCGACTTCATTCGACCGTGTGTGCTGTCCAAAGGCGGTGATTTCATGCCACGCGCTACGTAGTCCGACTATGTGTGTTGCCCAAGGGCGGTGATGTCATGCCACGCCCGACGTTGCCGACCGTTTGTGCTGTCCAAGGGCAGTGTTGTTATGTCCCGCCCGATGTTGCCGATAGTGTGTGCTGTCTAAGGGCGGTGATGTCAGGCCACGCCCGACGTCGTCCGACCATGCAGTCCAAGGGCGGTGATGTCATGCCACGCCCAAAGTTGCCGACCGTGTGGGCGGTCCAAGAGCGGTGATGTTGTGCCACGCCCGAAATCGTCTGACCGTGCAAGTAGTCCAAGGGAGGTGATGTTATACCACGCCTGACGTCGTTCGATCGTGTGTGCTGCCCAACAGCGATGATTGCATGCCACGCCTGACGTCGATCGACCGTGTGTGTTGTCCAAGGGAGGTGATGTCAGGCCACGCCCGATGTCGTCCGACCATGCAGTCCAAGGGCGGTGATGTCATGCCACGCCCAACGTTGCCGACCGTGTGGGCGGTCCAAGGGCGGTGATGTTATGCCACGCCCGATGTCGTCTGACCGTGCAAGTAGTCCAAGGGAGGTGATGTTATACCACGCCTGACGTCGTTCGATCGTGTGTGCTGCCCAACAGCGATGATTGCATGCCACGTCTGACGTCGATCGACCGGGTGTGTTGTCCAAGGGAGGTGATGTCATGCCACGCCCGTCGTCGTCTGACCGTGTGTGCTGTTCAAGGGCAGTGATGGCATGCCACGACCGACGTTGTTCAATCGTGTATGCTGTTTAAGGGCGGTGATATCATGTCACGTCCCACATCGTTCGACTGTGTGTGATATCCAAAGGTTGTGATGTCATTCCACGCCCAACGTCGTTTGATCGTGTGTGCTGCCCAAAGGCGATGATGGCATGCCATGCCTGACATCGTTCAACCGTGTGTGCTGTCCAAGGGCGGTGATGTAATGCCACGCCCGACGTAGTCTGACCGTGTGTGCTGTCCAAAGGCGTGATGGCATGTCACGCCCGAAGTCATTCGACCGTGTGTGCTGTCCAAAGGTGGTGATGTCATGCAACGCCCAACGTCGTTCGACCGTGTGTGCTGCCCAAAGCCGATGATGACATGCCACACCCGACATCATTCGACAGTGTGTGCTGTCCAAGGGCGGTGATAAAATTCCACGCCCGATGTAGTCCTACCGTGTGTGTTGTCCGAGGGGAGTGATGTAATGGCACACACGACGTTGTCGACGGTGTGTTCTGTCCAAGGGTGGTGATGACATGCCACGCCCGATGTTGCCGACCGTGTGTGCTGTCCAAGGGCGGTGATGTCATGCCACACCCGACGTTGCCGACCAAGTGTGCTGTCCAAGGGCGGTGATGTCATGCCACGCCCGACGTTGTCAAACTGTGTGTGCTTTCCAAAGGCGGTGATGGCATGTCATGCATGCCGTCGTTCGACCGTGTTTGCCGTCCAAGGGCTATGATGGAATGCCACGCCCGACGTCGTTCGACCGTGTGTGCTGCCCAAAGGCGATGATGGCATGCCACGCCCGACGTCGTTCGACCGTGTGTGCTGTCCAAATTCGGTGAAGGCATCTCACGCCCAACGTTGTTCGACCGTGTGTCCTGCCCAAAAGCGATGATGGCAAGCCACGCCTAACGTCGTTCGACCGTGTGTGTCGTCCTAAGGCTGTGATGGCATGTAACGCCCGATGTCGTTCGATCATGTGTGCTGTCTAAAGGCTGTGATGTCATGCCACGCCGACGTCGTTTGACCGTGTGTGATGCACAAAGGCGATGATGGAATGCCACGCCCGACGTCGTCTGACTGTGTGTGCTGTCCAAGGGCGGTGATGTCTTGCCACCCCTGACGTTGCTGATCGTGTGTGCTGTCCAAGGGCAGTGATGGCATGCCACGCTCGACGTTGCCGACCGTGTGTGCGGTCCAAGGGCAGTAATGTCATGCCACGCCCGACGTTGCCGATCGTGTGTGCTGTCTAACGGCGGTGCTGTCAGGCCATGCCCGACGTCGTCCGACCGTGCATGGAGTCCAAGGGCGGTGATGTATTGCCACGCCTGACGTTGCCGACCGTTTGTGCGGTCCAAGGGCGGTGATGTCATGCCAAGCCCGACGTTGCCGATCGTGTGTGCTGTCTAAGGGCGGTGATGTCAGGCCACATCCGACGTCGTTCGACCGTGCATGCAGTCCAAGGGCAGTGATGTCATGCCACGCCCGACGTTGCCGACCGTGTGTGCGGTCCAAGGGCGGTGATATCATGCCACGCCCGACGTCGTCCGACCGTGCGTGCAGTCCAAGGGAGGTTATGTAATGCCACGCCCGACGTCGTTCGATCGTGTGTGCTGCCCAACAGCGATGATGGCATGCCACAGTTGACGTCGTTCGACCGAGTGTGCTGTCCAAAGGCGGTGATGTCATGTCACGCCCGACGTCGTTCGACCGTGCGTGCAGTCCAAGGGCGGTGATGTCATGCCACGCCTGACGTCGATCGACCGTGTGTGCTATCCAAGGGAGGTGATGTCATGCCACGCCCGTCGTCGTCTGACCGTGTGTCTTGTCAAGGGGTGATGGCATGCCACACCTGACATTGCCGATCGTGTGTGCTGTCCAAGGGCGGTGATGTCATGCCTTGCCCGACGTTGTGTTCGTGTGTGGTGTCCGAGGGCAGTGATGTCGTGCCATGCCCGACGTCGTCCGACCATGCGTGCAGTCCTAGGGCGGTGATATCATGCCACGCCCGACGTTGTTTGACCATGTGTGTTGTCCAAGAGCGGTGATGTCATGCCACGCCCGACGTCGTCCAACTGTGCGTGCAGTCCATGGGAAGTGATGTCATGCCACACCCGACATCGTTTGACCATGGGTGCTGCCCAACGGCGATGATGGCATGCCACGCCCGATGTCGTTTTACCGAGAGTGCTGTCAAAAGGCGGTGATGTCATGTCACGCTCAACGTCGCTCGACCATGTGTGCTGCCCAAAGGCGATGATGGCATGCCACGCCTGACGTCGTTCGATCGTGTGTGCTATCCAAGGGCGGTGATGTCATGTCACATCCCACGTCGTTCGACCATATGTGATGTACAAAGGTGGTGATGTCATGCCACGCCCTACGTCTTTCGATCGTGTGTACTGCCCAACGGCGATGATGGCATGCCACGCTCGACATTGTTTGACCGTGAGTTCTGTCCAAGGGCGGTGATGTCATGCCACGCCCGACGTAGTCCGACCGTGTGTGCTTTCTGAAGGCGGTGATGTCATGCTACGCCCAACGTCGTTCGACCGTGTGTGCTGCCCAAAGTCGATGATGGCATGCCACGCCCTACATCATTCGACCGTGTGTGCTATCCAAGGGCGATGATATAATGCCACGCTTAATGTAGTCCTACCATGTGTGCTGCCCAAGGGCGGTGATGTCATGCCACTCCCGACGTCGTCCGACAGTGTGTACTATCCAAGGGCGGTGATGTCATGCCACGCCTGATGTTGCCGACTGTGTGTTCTATCCAAGGGAGGTGATGTCATGCCACGCCCGTCGTCGTCCGACCGTGTGTGTTGTCCAAGGGCAGTGATGGCATATCACGCCCGACGTCATCCGATCGTGTGTGTTGCCCAAGGGCGTCGATGTCATGCCACGCCCGATGTCATTTTACCATTTGTGCTGCCCAAAGGCAATGATGGCATGCCACGCCTGACGTCGTCCGACCGTGCGTTTAGTCCAAGGGCGGTGATGTCATGCCACGCCCGACATTGTTCGACTGGTGTGCTGTCCACGGGTGGTGATGTCATGCCACGCCTGACGTTGCCGACTGTGTGTGCTGTTCAAGGGAGGTGATGTCAAGCCACGCCCATCGTCGTTCGACCGTGTGTGTTGTCCAAGGGCAATAATGTCATGCCACGCCCGACGTCGGTTGACCGTTTGTGCTGCCCAAAGGCGATGATGGCTTGCCATGCCCGATGTCGTCCGACCGTGCGTGTAGTCCAAGGGCGGTGATGTCATGCCACGCCCGACGTCATTCGACCGTCTGTGCTGTCCAAGGGCGGTGATGTCATGCCACGCCTGACGTTGCCGATTGTGTGTGTTTTCCAAGGGCGATGATGTCATGCCATGCCCATCGTCGTCCGACCGTGTGTGTTGTCCAAGGGCAGTGATGTCATGCCACGCCTGACGTTGTCAGACCGTGTGTGCAGTCCAATGGCAGTGATGGCATGTCATGCCCAACTTCGTTAGACCGTTTGAGCTGCCCAAAAGCGATGATGGAGTGCCACGCCCAACGTTGTTCGACCGTGTGTGCTGTCAAAAGGCAGTGATTTCATGCCACGCCCGACGTAGTCCGACTATGTGTGTTGCCAAAGGGCGGTAATGTCATGTCACGCCCGACGTCGTCTGACCGTGTGTGCTATCCGAGGGCAGTGATGTAATGCCACACACGACGTTGCCGACGGTGTGTTATGTTCGAGGGCGGTGATGTCATGCCACGCCCGATGTTGTTGACCGTGTGTGCTGTCCAAGGGCGGTGATGTCATGCCACACTCAACGTTGCCGACCGTGTGTGCTGTCCAAGAGCGGTGATGTCATGCCACGCCTGACGGTGTCAAACCTTGTGTGCTTTCCAAAGGCGGTGATGGCATGTCATGCATGTCATCGTTTGACCGTGATTGCCTTCTACGGGCTATGATGGAATGCCACGCCCGTCGTCGTCTGACCGTGTGTGCTGTCCAAGGGCCGTGATGGCATGCCACGCCCGACGTTGCCAATCGTGTGTGTTGTCCAAGGGCGGTGATGTCATGCCTTGCCCGACGTTGTTGTTCATGTGTGGTGTCCGAGGGCGGTGATGTCATGCCACACCCGACGTCGTCCGACCGTGCGGGCAGTCCAAGGGCGGTGATATCATGCCACGCCCGACGTTGTTCGACCATGTGTGCTATCCAAGGGCGGTGATGTCATGCAATGCCTGACGTCGTCCGACTGTGCGTGCAGTCCAAGGGAGGTGATGTCATGCCATGCCCGACGCCGTTTGACCATGGGTGCTGCCCATCGGCGATGATGGAATGCCAACCTCGATGTCGTTCGACTGAGTTTGCTATCAAAAGGCGGTGATGGCATGTCACGCTTGACGTTGTTCGACTGTGTGTGTAGTCCAAAGGCGGTGATGTCATGCCACTCCCAACGTCGCTCGACCGTGAGTGCTGCCCAAAGAATATGATGGCATGCCACGCCCGACGTCGTTCGATCGTGTGTGCTGTCTAAGGGCGGTGATGTCATGTCACGCCCGACGTTGTTTGACCGTGTGTGCTTTCCAAAGGCGGTGATGTCATGCCACGCCCAACGTCCTTCGATCGTGTGTGCTGCCCAAAGGCGGTGATGGCATGCAACGCCCGACATCGTTCGACCGTGTGTTCTGTCCAAGGGCGGTGATGTCATGCCACGCCCGATGTAGTCCTACCATGTGTGCTGCCCAAGGGCGGTGATGTCATGCCACGCCCGACGTAATCCGACCGTGTGTGCTGTCCAAAGGCGGTGATGGCATGTCACGCCCAACGTCGTTCGACCGTGTGTGCTATCCAAAGGCGGTGATGTCATGCAACGCCCAACGTCGTTCGACCGTGTGTGCTGCCCAAAGCCGTTGATGGCATGCCACGCCTCACATCATTCGACCGTGTGTGCTGTCCAAGGGCGGTGATATAATGCCACGCCCGATGTAGTCCTACCATGTGTGCTGCCCAAGGGCGGTGATGTCATGTCACTCCCGACGTCGTCCGACAATGTGTACTGTCCAAGGGCGGTGATGTAATGCCATCCCTGACGTTGCCGACTGTGTGTGCAGTACAAGAATGGTGATGGCATGGCACGTACGTCGTCGTCCGACTGTGTAGGTTGTCCAAGGGCAGTGACGTCATATCACGCCCGACGTTGCCGACCGTGTGTGCTGTACAAGGGCGGTGATGTCATGCCACGCCCGACGTCGTCCGACCGTGCGAGCAGTCCAAGGGCGGTGATGTCATGCCACGCTCGAGGTTGTTCGACCGTGTGTGTTGTCCAAGGGCGGTGATGTCATGCCACACCTGACGTCGTTTGACCGTTTGTGCTGCCCAAAGGCGATAATGGTATGCCACGCCCGACGTCGTCCAACCGTGCGTGTAGTCCAAGGGCGGTGATGTCATGCCACGCCCGACGTCGTTTGACCATGTGTGTTGTCCAAGGGCGGTGATGTCATGCCACGCCTGATGTTGCCGATTGTGTGTGCTGTCCAAGGGCAGTGATGTCATGCCACGCCTGATGTTGCCGACTGTGTGTGCTGTCCAAGGGCGGTGATTTCATGCCACGCCCGTCGTCGTTTGACCGTGTGTGTTTTCCAAGGGCAGTGATGGCATATCACGCCCGACGTTGCCGACCGTGTGTGCTGTCCAAGGGCGGTGATGGCATGTCATGCCCGACTTCGTTCGACCGTGTGAGCTGCCCAAAGGCGATGATGGAATGCCACGCCCGACGTCGTTCGACCGTGTGTGCTGTCCAAAGGCGGTGATTTCATGCCACGCCCGACGTAGTCCGACTATGTGTGTTGCCCAATGGCGGTGATGTCATGCCACGCCCACGTCGTCCGACTATGTGTGCTGTCCGAGGGCAGTGATGTAATGCCACGCACGACATTGTCGATGGTGTGTTCTGTCCGAGGGAGGTGATGTCATGCCACGCCCGACGTTGCTGACCGTGTGTGCTGTCCAAGGGCGGTGATGTCATGTCACGCCTGACGTCGTCAAACCGTGTGTGCTTTCCAAAGGCGGTGATGGCATGTCATGCATGCCGTCGTTCGACCGTGATTGCCGTCCAAGGGCTATGATGGAATGCCACGCCCGACGTCGTTTGACCGTGTGTGCTGCCCAAAGGCGATGATGGCATGCCACGCCTGACGTTGTTCGACTGTGTGTGCTGTCCAAGAGCGGTGATTTCTTGCAACGCCTGACGTCGTTTGACCGTGTGTGCTGCCCAAAGGCGGTGATGGCATGTCACGCCCGACGTTGTTCGACCGTGTGTGCTGACCAAAGGCAATGATTGCAAGCCACGCCCGACGTCGTTCGACCGTGTGTGCTGTCCAAGAGCGGTGATTTCATGCAACGCTTGACGTCGTCCGACCGTGTGTGTTGTCCAAGGGCAGTGATGGAATATCACGCCCGACGTTGCCGACCGCGTGTGCTGTCCAAGGGCAGTGATATCATGCCACGCCCGACGTTGTTCGACCATGTGTGCTGTCCAAGGGCGGTGATGTCATGCCACGCCCGACGTCGTCCGACTGTGTGTGCAGTCCAAGGAAGGTGATGTCATGCCACGCCCGGCGTCGTTTTACCATGGGTGCTGCCCAACGACGATGATGGCATGCCACGCCCGATGTCATTCGACCGAGTGTGCTGTCAAAAGGCGGTGATGGCATGTCACGCTCGATGTTGTTCGACCGTGTGTGTAGTCCAAAGTCGGTGATTTCATGCCACGCCCAACGTCGCTCGACCGTGTGTGCTGCCCAAAGGCGATGTAAGCATGCCACGCCCGACGTCATTCGATCGTGTGTGCTGTCCAAGGGCGTTGATGTCATGTCACGTCCCACGTCGTTCGACCGTGTGTGATGTCCAAAGGTGGTGATGTCATGCCACGCCCAACGTCGTTCGATCGTGTGTGCTATCCAAAAGCGATGATGGCATGCCACGCCTGACATCGGTCGACCGTGTGTGCTGTCCAAGGGCGGTGATGTCATGCCACACTTGACGTAGTCCGACTGTGTGTGCTGTCGAAAGGCGGTGATGGCATGTCACGCCCGACGTCGTTCGACCGTGTGTGCTGTCCAAAGGCAGTGATGTCATGCAACGCCCAACGTCGTTCGACCGTGTGTGCTGCCCTAAGCCGATGATGCCATGCCACGCCCGATATCATCTGATCATGTGTGCTGTCCAAGGGCGGTGATATAATGCCACGCCCGATGTAGTCCTACCATGTGTGCTGCCCAAGGGCGGTGATGTCATGCCACTCCCAACGTCGTCCGACAGTGTGTGCTGTCCAAGGGCGGTGATGTCATGCAACACCTGACGTTGTCGACTGTGTGTGCTGTCCAAGGGCGGTGATGTCATGCCATGCCCGTCGTCGTCCGACCGTGTGTGCTGTCCAAGGGCAGTGATGTCATGCCACGCCTGACGTCGTTCGACCGTGCGTGCATTCCAAGGGCGCTGATGGCATGTCATGCCAGACTTCGTTCGATTGTGTGAGCTGCCCAAAGGCGATGATGGAATGCCACGCCCGACGTCATTCGACCGTGTGTGCTGTCCAAAGGCGGTGATTTCATGCCACGCCCGACGTAGTTCGACTATGTGTTTTGCCCAAGGGCGGTGATGTCATGCCACGCCTGACGTCGTCCGACCGTGTGTGCTGTCCGAGGGGAGTGATGTAATGCCACACACGATGTTACCGACAGTGTGTTCTGTCCGAGGGCGATGATGTCATGCCACGCCCAATGTTGCTGACCGTGTGTGCTGTCAAAGGGCGGTGATGTCATGCCACGCTCGACGTTGTCGACCGTGTGTGCTGTCCAAGGGCGGTGATGTCATGCCACGCCCGACGTCGTCAAACCGTGTGTTCTTTCCAAAGGCGCTGATGGAATGCTACGCCCGACGTCGTTCGAACGTGTTTGCTGCCCAAAGGCGATGATGGCATGCCACGCCCGACGTCGTTCCACTGTGTGTGCTGTCCAAAGTCGGTGATCGCATGTCACGCCCGACGTTGTTCGACCATGTGTGCTGCCCCAAGGCGATGATGGCAAGCCACGCCCGACGTTGTTCGACCGTGTGTGCTGTCTAAAGGCGGTGATGTCATGCCACGCCTGACGTCGTTTGACCGTGTGTGATTCCCAAAGGCGATGATGGAATGCCACGCCCGACGTCGTCCGACTGTGTGTGCTGTCTAAGGGCGGTGATGTCATGCCACGCCCGACGTTGCCGATCGTGTGTGCTGTCCAAGGGCGGTGATGTCAAGCCACGCCCGACGTTGCCAACCGTTTGTGCTTTCCAAGGGCGGTGATGTCATGTCACGCCCAACGTTGCCGATCGTGTGTGTTGTCTAAGGGCGGTGATGTTAGGCCACGCCCGACGTCGTCCGACCGTGCGTGAAGTCCAAGGGCGGTGATGTCATGCCAGGCTCGATGTCGTCCGACCGTGCATGCAGTCCAAGGGCGGTGATGTCATGCCACGCCCGACGTTGCCGACCGTGTGTGCGGGCCAAGGGCAGTGATGTCATTCCACGTCCGACGTCGTCCGATCGTGCATGCAGTCCAAGGGAGGTGATGTAATGCAACGCGCGACGTCGTTCGATCGTGTGTGCTCCCCAACAACGATGATGGATGCCACATCTGACGTCGTTCGACCGAGTGTGCTGTCCAAAGGCGGTTATGTCATGTCACGCCCGACGTCGTTCGACCGTGCGTGCAGTCCAAGGACGGTGATGTCATGCCACGCCTGACGTCGATCGACCGTGTGTGCTGTCCAAGGGAGGTGATGTCATGCCACGCCCGTCGTCGTCTTACCGTGTGTGCTGTCCAAGGGCTGTGATTGCATGCCACGTCCGATGTTGCCGATCGTGTGTGCTGTCCAAGGGCGGTGATGTCATGCCACGCTCGACGTCGTCCGACCGTGCGTGCAGTCCAAGGGCGGTGATATCATGCCACGCCCGACGTTGTTCGACCATCTGTGCTGTCCAAGGGCGGTGATGTCATGCCATGCCCGACGTCGTCCGACTGTGTGTGCAGTCCAACGGAGGTGATGTCATGCCATGCCCGACGCCGGTTAACCATGGGTGCTGCCCAACGGCGATGATGGCATGCCACGCCAGATGTCGTTCGATCGAGTGTTCTATCAAATGGCGGTGATGGCATGTCACGCTCGACGTTGTTCGACCGTGTGTGTAGTCTAAAGGTGGTGATGTCATGTCACTCCCAACGTCGCTCGACCGTGTGTGCTGCCCAAAGAAGATGATGGAATGCCACGCCCGACGTCGTTCGATCGTGTGTGCTGTCCAAGGGCGGTGATGTCATGTCACGTCCCACGTCGTTCGACCATGTGTGATGTCCAAAGGTTGTAATGTCATGCCACGCCCTACGTCATTCGATCGTGTGTGCTACCCAAAGGCGATGATGGCATGCCATCGTTCGACCGTGTGTTCTGTCCAAGGGCGGTGATGTCATTCCACGCCCGATGTAGTCACACCATGTGTGCTGCCCAAGGGCAGTGATGTCATGCCACGCCCGACGTAGTCCGACCGTGTGTGCTGTCCAAAGGCGGTGATGGCATGGCACGCCCGACGTTGTTAGACCGTGTGTGTTGTCCAAAGGGGGTGATGTCATGCAATGCCCAACGTCGTTCGACCGTGTGTGCTGCCCAAAGCCGATAATGGCAGGCCACGCCCTACATCATTCGACCGTGTGTGCTGTCCAAGGGCGGTGATATAATGCCACGCCCGATGTAGTCATACCATGTGTGCTGCCCAAGGGCGGTGATGTCATGCCACTCCCGACGTCGTCCGACAATGTGTACTTTCAAAGGGCGGTGATGTCATGCCATGCCTGACGTTGCCGACTGTGTGTGCTGTCCAAGGGCGGTGATGTCATACCACGTACGTCGTCGTTCGACTGTCTGTCTTGTCCAAGGGCAGTGATGTCATATCACGCCTGACGTTACCGACTGTGTGTGCTGTCCAAGTGCGGTGATGTCATGCCACGCCCGACGTCTTCCGACCGTGCGAGCAGTCCAAGAGCGGTGATGTCATGCCAGGCCCGACGTCGTTCGACCGTGTATGTTATCCAAGGGCGGTGATGTCATGCCACGCCTGACGTTGTTTGATCGTTTGTGCTGCCCGTAGACGATGATGGCATGCCACGCCCGACGTCGTCCGACCGTGCGTGTAGTCCAAGGGCGGTGACGTCATGCCACGCCCGACGTCGTTTGACCATGTGTGTTGTCCAAGGGTGGTGATGTCATGCCACGCCTGACGTTGCCGACAGTGTGTGCTGTCCAAGGGAGGTGATGTCATGCCACGCCCGTCATCGTCCGACCGTGTGTGTTTTCCAAGTGCAGTTATTGCATATCACGCCCGACGTTGCCGACCATGTGTGCTATCAAAGGGCGGTGATGTCATGCCATGCCTGACGTCGTTCGACCGTGCGTGCAGTCCAAGGGCTGTGATGGCATGTCATGCCCGACATCGTTCGACCGTGTGAGCTGCCCAAAGGCGATGATGGCATGCCACGCCAGACGTCGTTCGACGGAGTGTGCTGTCAAAAGGCGGTGATGGCATGTCACGCCCGACGTTGTTCGACCGTGTGTGCTTTCCAAAGGTGGTGATGTCATTCCACGCCCGATGTAGTTCGAACGTGTGTGCTGTCCAAGGACGGTGATGTCATGTCACGCCCAACGTCGTTCGACAGTGTGTGCTGTCCAAAGGCGGTTATGTCATGCCACGCCCAAATTCGTTCGACCGTGTGTGCTACCCAAAGGCGATGATGGCATGTCATGCTCGACATCGTTCGACCATGTGTGCTGTCCAAGGGCAGTGATGTCATGCCATGTCCGATGTTGTCCGACCGTGTGTGCTGTCCAAAGGAGGTGATGGCATGTCACGCCAGACGTCGTTCGACTGAGTGTGCTGTCCAAAGGCGGTGATGTCATGCCACGCCCAACGTCGTTCGACCTTGTGTGGTGCTTAAAGGCGATGATGGCATGCCACGCCCGACATCGTTCGACCGTGTGAGCTGTCCAAGGGCGGTGATATTATGCCACGCCCGATGTAGTTTGACCGTTTGTGCTGCCCAAGGGCGGTGAATGTCATTCCACTCCCGACGTCGTCCGACAGTGTACTGTCCAAGGGCAGTGATGTCATGCCACGCTCGACGTTGCCTACTGTGTGCTGCCCTAGGGCGATGATGTCATGCCACGCCCAACGTCGTACTACCGTGCGTGCAGTCCAAGGGCAGTGATGTCATGCCACGCCCGACGTCGTTCAACCTTGTTTTCCATCAAAGGGCTATGATGGCATGCCACGCCTGACGTCGTTCGACAGTGTGTGCTGCCCAAAGGCGATGATGGCATGCCACGCCCGACGTCGTTCGACCGTGTATGCTGTCCAAAGGCGGAGATGTTATGCCAAGCCCGATGTAGTCCGACCGTGTGTGCTGCCCAAGGGCGGTGATGTCATGCCACTCTCGACGTCGCCCGACAGTGTGTACTGTCTAAGGGCTGTGATGTCATGCTACGCCCGACGTTGCCGACCGTGTGTGCTGTCTAATGGCGGTGATGCCATATCACGCTTGATGTTGCCGACCGTGTGTGCTGTCCAAGGGCAGTGATGTCATGCCACGCCCGATGTTGCCGACCGTTTGTGCTGTCTAAGGGCGGTGATGTCATGCCATGCCCGATGTTGCCGACCGTGTGTGTTGTCCAAGGGCGGTGATGTCATTCCACGCCCGACGTTGCCGACTGTGTGTGCTGTCCAAGGGCAGTGATGTCATGCCACGCCCAACGTCGTCCAACCGTGCGTTCAGTCCAAGGGCGGTGATGTTATGCCACGCCTGACGTCCTTCGACCGTGTGTGCTGTCCAAAAGCGGTGATGTCATGCCACGCCCGACGTTGCCGACCATGTGTGTTTTCGAAGGGCGGTGATGTCATGCCAAGCCCGACGTCATTTGACCGTTTGTGCTGCCCAAAGGCGATGATGGCATTCAACGACCAACGTCGTTCGACCGTGTGTACTGTCCAAGGGTGGTGATGTCATGCCACGCCCGACGTTGCCGACCGTGCGTGTAGTCCAAGGGCGGTGATGTCAAGTCATGCCCGACGTCGTTCGACCGTGTGTGCTGCCCAAAGGCGATGATTGCATGTCACGCCTAACGTTGTTTGACCGTGTCTGCCATCCAAGGGCTATAATGGCATGCCACGCCCAACGTCGTTCGACCGTGTGAGCTGCCCAAAGGTGATGATGGCATGCCACACCTGACGTTTTTCGACCGTGTGTGATGCCCAAAGGCGATGATGGCATGCCACGCTTGACCTCGTTTGACCGTGTGTGCTGTCCAAAGGGGGTGATGTCATGCCACGCCCAAAATCGTTCGACCGTGTGTGCTGCCCAAAGGCGATGATGGCATGCAACGCCCGACGTTGCCGACCGTGTTTGCTGTCAAAGGGCAGTGATGTCATGCCACACCCGACGTCATCCGACCGTGCGTGCAGTACAAGGGAGGTGATTTCATGCCACACCCGATGTCGTTCGACCGTGTGTGCTGCCCAACGGCGATGATGGCATGCCACACCTGACGTCGTTCGATCGAGTGTGCTGTCCAAAGGCGGTGATGGCATGTAACGCCCGACATCATTCGACCGTGTCAGCTGTCCAAGGGCGATGATATTATGCCACGCCCGATGTAGTCTGACCGTTTGTGCAGCCCAAGGGCGGTGATGTCATGCCACTCTCGACGTCGCCCGACAGTGTGTACTGTCTAAGGACGGTGATGTCATGCCATGCCTGACGTTGCCGACCGTGTGTGTTGTCCAAGGGCGGTGATGTCATGCCACGCTCGATGTTGCTGACCGTTTGTGCTGTCCAAGGGCGGTGATGTCATGCCACGCCCGATATTGCCGACCGTGTGTGCTGTCCAAGAGCGGTGATGTCATGCCACTCTCGACGTCGCCCGACAGTGTGTACTTTCTAAGGACGGTGATGTCATGCCACGCCCGATGATGCCGATCGTGTGTGCCGTCCAAGGGCAGTGATGTCATGCCACACCCGACGTTGCCGTCCATTTATGCTGTCCAAGGGCGGTGATGTCATGCCACGCCCGATGTTGTTGACCGTATGTGCTGTCCAAGACCGGTGATGTCATTCCACGGCCGACGTTGCCGACCGTGTGTGCTGTCTAAGGGCAGTGATGTCATGCCACGCCCAACGTCGTCCAACCGTGCGTTCAGTCCAAGGGCGGTGATGTCATGCCATGCCTGACGTCCTTCGACCGTGTGTGCTATCGAAAGGCGATGATGTCATGCCAAGCCCAACATTGGCGACCATGTGTGCTGTCCAAGGGAGGTGATGTCATGTCAAGCCCGACGTCGTTTGACCGTTTGTGCTGCCCAAAGGCGATGATGGCATGCAACGCCCGACGTCGTTCGACCGTGTGTGCTGTCCAAGGGCGGTTATGTCATGCCACGCCCGACGTTGCCGACCGTGCGTGCAGTCCATGGGCGGTGATGTCAAGTCACGCTCGATGTCGTTCGACTATGTGTGCTGCCCAAAGGCGGTGATGACATGTCACGCCTGACGTCGTTTGACCGTGTTTGCCATCCAAGGGCTATGATGGCATGCCACGCCCAACGTCGTTCGACCGTGTGTGCTGCCTAAAGGCGATGATGGCTTGCCACACCTGATGTTGTTCGAACGGGTGTGCTGCCGAAAGGCGATGATGGCATGCCACGCTTGACCTCATTTGACCGTGTGTGCTGTCCAAAAGGGGTGATGTCATGCCACGCCCAACATCGTTCGACCGTGTGTGCTGCCCAAAGGCGATGATGGCATGCAACGCCTGACGTCGTCTGACCGTGCGTGCAGTCCAAGGGCGGTGATGTCATCCACGCCCGACGTTGCCGACCGTGTGTTCTGTCCAAGGGCGGTGATGTCATGCCACACCCGACATCGTCCGACTGTGCGTGCAGTAAAAGGGAAGTGATGTCATGCAACACCCGATGTCGTTCGACCGTGTGTGCTGCCCAACGGCGATGATGGCATGCCACACTCGACATTGTTCGAACGAGTGTGCTGTTCAAAGGCGGTGATGGCATGTCACGCCGGACGTTGTTTGACCGTGCATGTAGTCCAAGGGCGGTGATGTTATGCCATGCCCAACGTCGTATGATTATGTGTGCAGTCCAAGGGCGGTGATGTCATCCACGCCCGATGTTGCCGACCGTGTGTGCTATCCAAGGGCAGTGATGTTATGCCACACGCGACGTCGTCCGACCGTGCGTGCAGTACAAGGGAGGTGATGTCATGCCACACCCGATGTCGTTCAACCGTGTGTGCTGCTCAACAACGATGATGGCATGCCACACCCGATGTCGTTTGACCGAGTCTGCTGTCCAAAGGCGGTGATGGCGTGTCACGCCTGATGTCGTTCGACCATGCATGCAGTCCAAGGGCGGTGATGTCGTGTCATGCCCAACGTCGTTCGATCGTGTGTGCTGTCTAAGGGAGGTGATGTCATGCCACGCCCGACGTCGTCCGACCGTGTGTGGTGTCCAAGGGCGGTGATGGCATGCCACATCCGATGTCGTCCGACCATGCGTGCAGTCCAAGGGCGGTGATGTCATGCCACCTCCAACGTCGTTCGACCGTGTGTGTTGTCCAAGGGCGGTGATGTTATGCCACACCTGCGTCGTTTGAGGGTAAGTGCAATCCAAGGGAGGTGATGTCATGCCACGCCTGACGTTGTTTGACCGTGTGTGTTATTCAAGGGCGGTGAAGGCATGTTACGCCCGACGTCGTCAGACCGTACGTGCAGTCCAAGGGCGGTAATGTCATGCCACGCCCAACGTCGTTTGACCGTGTGTGCTGCCCAAAGGCGATGAAGGAATACCACGCCCGACGTCGTTCGACCGTGTGTGTTATCCAAAGGCGGTGATGTCATGCCACGCTTGACGTTGCCGACCGTGTGTGATGTCCAAGGGCGGTGATGTCATGCCACGCTCGACGTCGTTCGATCATGCGTGCAGATTAAGGGAGGTGATGTCATGCCACACCCGACGTTGTTTGACCGTGTGTGCTGTCCAAAGGCAGTGATGGCATGTCACGCCCGATGTCGTTCGACCATGCGTGCTGTCCAAGGGCGGTGATCTCATGCCACGCCCAACGTCGTTTGACCGTGTGTGTTGTCCAAGGAAGGTGATGTCATGCCACGCCCAACGTCGTTTGACCGTGTGTGCTGCCTAAAGGCGATGATGGAATGCCACGCCCGACGTCGTTCGACCGTGTGTGCTGTCCTAAGGCGGTGATGTCATGCCACGCTCGACGTTGACGACTGTGTGTGCTTTCCAAGGGCGGTGATGTCATGCCACGCCCGACGTTGTTCGACCGTGCGTGCAGTTTAAGGGAGGTTATGTCATGCCACACCCAACGTCGTTCGACCGTGTGTTCTGCCCAACGGCGATGATGGCATGCCACACCCGACATCGTTCGACCGAGTGTGCTGTCCAAAGGCGGTGATGTCATGCCACGCCCAACGTCGTTCGACCGTGTGTGCTGTCCAAGGGAGGTGATGTCATGCCACGCCCGACGACGTCCGACCGTGTGTGCTGTCCAAGGGAGGTGATGGCATTCCATGCCCGACATTGCCGACTGTGTGTTCTGTCAAAGGGCGGTGATGTCATGCCACGCCCGGCGTTGCCGTCCGTGTGTGCTTTCTGAGGGCGGTGATGTCATGCCACGCCCGACGTCCTCCGACCGTGCGTGCAGTCCAAGGGCGGTGATGTTATACCGTGTCCGACGTCGTCCGACCGTGCGTGTAGTCCTAGGGCGGTTATGGCATGTCATGCCCGACTTCGTTTGACTGCGTGTGCTGTCCAAAGGCGGTGATGTCATGCCACACCCAACGTCGTTTGACCGTGTGTGCTGCCCAAAGGCGATGATGGAATGCCACGCCCGACATCGTTCGATCGTGTGTGCTGCACAAGGGCGGTGATGTCATGCCACGCCCAACGACGTCCGACCATGTGTACTGTCCAAGAGCGGTGATGTCATGCAACGCCCGATGTTGCCGACCGTGTGTGCTGTCTAAGGGCGGTGATGTCATTCCAAGCCTGACGTTGCAGACCGTGTGTGCTGTCCAAGGGTAGTGATTTCATGCCATGACCAACGTCGTCAAACCGTGTGTTCTTTCAAAAGGCGGTGATGGCTTGTCATGCCTGCCGTCGTTTGATCGAGTTTGCCGTCCAAGGGCTATGATGGCATGCCACGCCTGACGTCGTTCGACCGTGTGTGCTTCCCAAAGGCGATGATGGCATGCCACGCCTGATGTCGTTTGACCGTGTGTGCTGTCCAAAGGCGGTGATGGCATGTCACGCCATACATCATTCGACGTTGTGTGCTGCCCAAAGGCGATGATGGCATGCCACACCCGATGTCGTTCGACCGTGTGTGCTGTCCAAGAGCGGTGATGTCATGCCACGCCTGACGTTGTTCGAATGTGTGTGCCGTCCAAAGGCGGTGATGTCATGCCACGCCCGATGTTGCCGATCGTGTGTGCTGTCCAAGTGCGGTGATGTCATGCCACGCCCGACGTTGTCGACCGTGTGTGATGTCCAAGGGCGGTGATGTCATGCCACGCCCGACATCGTCTGATTGTGTGTGTAGTCCAAGGGCGGTGATGTCATCCACGCCCGACGTTGCCGACCGTGTGTTCTGTCCAAGGGCGGTGATATCATGCCACACCCGACATCGTCCGACTGTGCGTGCAGTAAAAGGGAAGTGATGTCATGCAACACCCGATGTCGTTCGACCGTGTGTGCTGCCCAACGGCGATGATGGCATGCCACACCCGACATCGTTCGAACGAGTGTGCTGTCCAAAGGCGGTGATGGCATGTCACGCCGGACGTTGTTTGACCATGCATGTAGTCCAAGGGCGGTGATGTCATGCAATGCCCAACGTCGTTCGATCATGTGTGCTATCCAAGAGAGGTGATGTCATGCCACGCCCCACGTTACGGACCGTGTGTGCTATCCAAGGGCGGTGATGTCATGCCACACCCGACGTCGTCCGATCGTGCGTGCAGTACAAGGGAGGTGATGTCATTCCACACCCGATGTCGTTTAACCATGTGTGCTGCTCAACGGTGATGATGGCATACCACACCTGATGTCGTTCGACTGAGTCTGCTGTCCAAAGGCGGTGATGGCATGTCACGCCCGATGTCGTTCGACCGTGCATGCAGTCCAAGGGCGGTGATGTCATCTCATGCCCAACGTCGTTCGATCGTGTGTGCTGTCTAAGGGAGGTGATGTCATGCCACGCCCGACGTCGTCCGACCGTGTGTGGTGTCCAAGGGCGGTGATGGCATGCCACATCCGATGTCGTCCGACCATGCGTGCAGTCCAAGGGCGGTGATGTCATGCCACCTCCAACGTCGTTCGACCGTGTGTGTTGTCCAAGGGCGGTGATGTTATGCCACGCCTGCATCGTTTGAGGGTAAGTGCAATCCAAGGGAGGTGATGTCATGCCACGCCTGACGTCGTTTGACCGTGTGTGTTGTTCAAGGGCGGTGAAGGCATGTTACGCCCGACGTCGTCAGACCGTACGTGCAGTCCAAGGGCGGTGATGTCATGCCACGCCCAACGTCGTTTGACCGTGTGTGCTGCCCAAAGGCGATGATGGAATGCCACGCCCGACGTCGTTCGACCGTGTGTGCTATCCAAAGGCGGTGATATCATGCCACGCCCGACGTTGCCGACTGTGTGTGCTGTCCAAGGGCGGTGATGTCATGCCACGCCCGACGTCGTTCGATCATGCGTGCAGTTTAAGGGAGTTGATGTCATGCCACACCCGACGTCGTTCGACCGTGTGAGCTGTCCAAAGGCGGTGATGGCATGTCACGCCCGACGTCGTTCGACCATGCGTGCAGTCCAAGGGCGGTGATCTCATGCCACGCCCAACGTCGTTCGACCGTGTGTGTTGTCCAAGGAAGGTGATGTCATGCCACGCCCGACGTCGTTTGAACGTGTGTGCTGCCCAAAGGCGATGATGGAATGCCACGCCAGACGTCGTTCGACCGTGTTTGCTATCCAAAGGCGGTGATGTCATGCAATGCCCGATGTTTTCAACCGTGTGTGCTTTCCAAGGGCGGTGATGTCATGCCACGCCCGACGTCGTTTGACCGTGCATGCAGTTTGAGGGAGGTGATGTCATGCCACACCCGACGTCGTTCGACCATATGTTCTGCGCAACGGCGATGATGGCATGCCACACTCGACGTCGTTCGACCGAGTGTGCTGTCCAAAGGCGGTGATGGCATGTCACGCCGGACGTTGTTTGACTGTGCATGTAGTCCAAGGGCGGTGATGTCATGCAATGCCCAACGTCGTTCGATCGCGTGTGCTGTCCAAGGGAGGTGATGTCATGCCACGCCCGACGTTACCGACCGTGTGTGCTATCCAAGGGCGGTGATGTCATGCCACACCCGACGTCGTCCGACCGTGCGTGCAGTACAAGGGAGGTGATGTCATGCCACACCCGATGTCGTTTAATCGTGTGTGCTGCTCAACGGCAATGATGGCATGCCACACCTGATGTCGTTCGACCGAGTCTGCTGTCCAAAGGCGGTGATGGAATGTCACGCCCGATGTCGTTCGACCGTGCATGCAGTCCAAGGGCGGTGATGTCATGCCATGCCCAACGTCGTTCTATCGTGTGTGCTGTCTAAGGGAGGTGATGTCATGCCACGCCCGACGTCGTCCGACCGTGTGTGGTGTCCAAGGGCGGTGATGGCATGCCACATCCGATGTCGTCTGACCATGCGTGCAGTCCAAGGGCGGTTATGTCATGCCACCTCCAACGTCGTTCGACCGTGTGTGTTGTCCAAGGGCGGTGATGTTATGCCACGCCTGACGTCGTTTGAGGGTAAGTGCAATCCAAGGGAGGTGATGTCATGCCACGCCGACGTCGTTTGACCGTGTGTGTTGTTCAAGGGCAGTGAAGGCATGTTACGCCCGACGTCGTCAGACCGTACGTGCAGTCCAAGGGCGGTGATGTCATGCCACGCCCAACGTCGTTTCACCGTGTGTGCTTCCCAAAGGCGATGATGGAATACCACGCCCGACGTCGTTCGACCGTGTGTGCTATCCAAAGGCGGTGATGTCATGCCACGCTTGACGTTACCGACCGTGTGTGATGTCCAAGGGCGGTGATGTCATGCCACGCCCGACGTCGTTCGATCATGCGTGCAGTTTAAGAGAGGTGATGTCATGCCACACCCGACGTTGTTTGACCGTGTGTGCTGTCCAAAGGCAGTGATGGCATGTCACGCCCGATGTCGCTCGACCATGCGTGCAGTCCAAGGGCGGTGATCTCATGCCACGCCCAACGTCGTTTGACCGTGTGTGTCGTCCAAGGAAGGTGATGTCATGCCACGCCCGACGTCGTTTGACCGTGTGTGCTACCTAAAGGCGATGATGGAATGCCACGCCCGACGTATTTCGACCGTGTGTGCTGTCCTAAGGCGGTAATGTCATGCCACGCTCGATGTTGATGACCGTGTGTGCTTTCCAAGGGCGGTGATGTCATGCCACTCCCGATGTTGTTCGACCGTGCGTGCAGTTTAAGGGAGGTTATGTCATGCCACACCCAATGTCGTTCGACCGTGTGTTCTGCCCAACGGCGATGATGGCATGCCACACCCGACATCGTTCGACCGAGTGTGCTGTTCAAAGGCGGTGATGTCATGCCACGCCCGATGTTGCCGACCGTGCGTGCTGTCCAAGGGCGGTGATGTCATGCCACGCCCGACGACGTCCGACTGTGTGTGCTGTCCAAGGGAGGTGATGGCATTCCATGCCCGACATTGCCGACTTTGTGTTCTGTCAAAGGGCAGTGATGTCATGCAACGCCCGATGTTGCCGACCGTGTGTGCTGTCCAAGGGCGGTGATGTCATGCCACGCCCGACGATGTCCGACCGTGTGTGCTGTCCAAGGGAGGTTATGTCATTCCATGCCCGACATTGCCGACTGTGTGTTCTGTCAAAGGGCGGTGATGTCATGCCACGGCCGGCGTTGCCGTCTGTGTGTGCTTTCTGAGGGCGGTGATGTCATGCAACGCCCAACGTCCTCCGACCGTGCGTGCAGTCCAAGGGCGGTGATGTTATACCGTGTCCGACGTCGTCCGACCGTGCGTGTAGTCCTAGGGCGGTTATGGCATGTCATGCCCGACTTTGTTCGACTGCGTGTGTTGTCCAAAGGCGGTGATGTCATGCCACACCCAATGTTGTTTGACTGTGTGTGCTGCCCAAAGGCGATGATGGAATGCCACGCCCGACATCGTTCGATCGTGTGTGCTGCACAAGGGCGGTGATGTCATGCCACACCCAACGACGTCCGACCATGTGTACTGTCCAAGGGCGGTGATGTCATGCCACGCCCGACGTTGCCGACCGTGTGTGCTGTCCAAGGGCGGTGATGTCATACCACGCCCGACGTTGCCGACCGTGTGTGCTGTCCAAGGGCGGTGATGTCATGCCACGCACGACATCGTCAAACCGTGTGTGCTTTCCAAAGGTGGTGATGGCATGTCATGCATGCCGTCATTCAACCGTGTTTGCCGTCCAAGGGCTATGATGGAATGCCACGCCCGACGTCGTTCGACCTTGTGTGCTATCCAAAGTCGATGATGGAAAGCCACACCCGACGTCGTTCGACCATGTTTGCCGTCCAAGGGCTATGATGGCATCCCACGCTTGACGTCTTTCTACCGTGTGTGCTGCCTAAAGGGGATGATGGAAAGCCACGCCCGATGTCGTTCGACCGTGTGTGCTGTCTAAGGGCGGTTATGTTATGCCACGCCAGACGTCGATTGACCGTGTGTGCCGTCCCAAGGCTGTGATGGCATGTTACGCCCGATGTCGTTCGATCGTGTGTGCTGTCGAAAGGCGGGGATGTCATGCCACGCCTGACGTCATATGACCGTGTGTGATGCCCGAAGGCGATGATGGAATGCCACGCCCGACGTCGTCCGACTGTGTGTGTTGTCCAAGGGCGGTGATGTTATGCCACGCCCGACGTTGCCGATCGTGTGTGTTGTCCAAGGGCGGTGATGTCATGCCACGCCCGACGTAGCCGACCGTTTGTGCTGTCCAAGGGTAGTGATGTCATGTCACGCCCGACGTTGCCGATCGTGTGTGCTGTCTAAGGGCGGTGATGTCAGGCCACGCCCGACGTTGTCTGACCGTGCATGCAGTCCAAGGGCGGTGATGTCATGCCACGCCTGACGTTGCCGACCGTGTGTGCGGTCAAAGGGCGGTGATTTCATGCCACGCTCGAAGTCGTCTGACTGTGCGAGCAGTCCAAGGGAGGTGATGTAATGCCAAGCCTGACGTCGTTCGATCGAGTGTGCTGCCCAACAGCGATGATGGCATGCTACACCTGACGTCGTTCGACCGTGTGTGCTATCCAAAGGCGGTGATGGCATGTCACGCCCGACGTCATTCGACCGTGCGTGCAGTCCATGGGCGGTGATGTCATGCCACGCCTGACGTCGTTCGATTGTGTGTGCGGTCCAAGGGCGGTGATGTCATGCCACGCCCGACGTATCTAATCGTTTGTGCAGTCCAAGGGCAGTGATGTCATGTCACGCTCGACGTTGCCGATCGTGTGTGCTGTCTAAGGGCGGTGATGTCAGGCCCCACCCGACGTCGTCCGATCGCGGCATGATCGAAGCGGTGATGTCATGCCACGCCCAACGTTGCCGACCGTGTGTGCGGTCCAAGGGCGGTGATGTCATGCCACGCCCGGTCGCCTGTCAGGCGAGCGCCTAGAAGGTGATATAATGCCACGCCTGACGTCGTTCGATCGTGTGTGCTGCCCAACAGCGATGCTGGCATGCCACACCTGACGTCGTTGGACCGAGTGTGCTGTCCAAAGGCGGTGATGGCATGTCACGCCCGACGTCATTCGATCGTGCGTGCAGTCCAAGGGCGGTGATGTCATGCCACGCCCGACGTCATTCGATCGTGAGTGCTGTCCTAGGGCGGTGATGTCATGCCACGCCCGACGTTGCCGACCGTTTATGCTGTCCAAGGGCAGTGTTGTCATGTCACGCCCGACGTTGCCGATTGTGTGTGCTGTCTAAGGGCGGTGATGTCAGGCCACGCCCGACGTCGTCTGACCATGCAGTCCAAGGGCGGTGATGTCATGCCACGCCCAACGTTGCCGACCGTGTGGGCGGTCCATGGGCGGTGATGTTATGCCACGCCCGAAGTCGTCTGACCGCGCAAGTAGTCAAAGGGAGGTGATGTTATACCACGCCTGACGTCGTTCGATCGTGTGTGCTGCCCAACATCGATGATTACATGCCACGCCTGATGTCGATCGATCGGGTGTGTTGTCCAACGGAGGTGATGTCATGCCACGCCCGTCGTCGTCTGACCGTGTGTGCTGTTCAAGGGCAGTGATGGCATGCCACGCTCGACGTTGTTCGATCGTGTGTGCTGTCCAACGGCGGTGATGTCATGTCACGTCCCAGATCGTTCGACCGTGTGTGATATCCAAAGGTTGTGATGTCATGCCACGCCCAACATCGTTTGATCGTGTGTGCTGCCCAAAGGCGATGATGGAATGCCACACCCGACATCGTTCAACCGTGTGTGCTGTCCAAGGGCGGTGATGTCATGCCATGCCCGACGTAGTCTGACCGTGTGTGCTGTCTAAAGAAGTGATGGCATATCACGCCCGACGTCATTCGACCGTGTGTGCTGTCCAAAGGCGGTGATGTCATGCAACGCCCAACGTCGTTTGACCGTGTGTGCTGCCCAAAGCCGATGATGACATGCCACACCCGACATCATTCGACCGTGTGTGCTGTCCAAGGGCGGTGATAAAATGCCACGCCCGATGTAGTCCTACCATGTGTGTTGCCCAAGGGCGGTGATGTCATGCCACTGCCGACGTCGTCCGACAGTGTGTACTGTCCACGGGTGGTGATATCATGCCACGCCTGATGTTGCCGACTGTGTGTGCTGTCCAAGGGCGGTGATGTCATTCCACGCCCGTCGTCATCTGACCGTATGTGTTGTCCAAGGGCAGTGATGGAATATCATGCCCAACGTTGCCGACCGCGTGTGCTGTCCAAGTGCGGTGATATCATGCCACGCCCGACGTTGTTCTACCATGTGTGCTGTCCAAGGGCTGTGATGTCATGCCACGCCCGACGTCGTCCGACTGTGTGTGCAGTCCAAGGAAGGTGATGTCATGCCACGCCCGACATTGTTTGACCATGGGTGCTGCCAAACGGCGATGATGGCATGCCACGCCTGATGTCATTCGACCGAGTGTGCTGGCAAAAGGTGGTGATGGCATGTCACGCTAGATGTTGTTCGACCGTGTGTGTAGTCCAAAGTCAGTGTTGTCATGCCACGCCCAACGTCACTCGACCGTGTGTGCTGCCCAAAGGCGTTGTTGGCATGCCACGCCCGACGTCATTCGATCGTGTGTGCTGTCCAAGGGCGTTGATGTCATGTCACGTCCCACGTCGTTCGACCGTGTGTGATGTCCAAAGGTGGTGATGTCATGCCACGCCCAACGTCGTTCGATCGTGTGTGCTGTCCAAAAGCGATGATGGTATGCCACGCCCGACATCGTTCGACCGTGTGTGCTGTCCAAGGGCGGTGATGTCATGCCACACCCGACGTAGTCCGACCGTGTGTGCTGTCGAAAGGCGGTGATGGCATGTCAAGCCCGACGTCGTTCGACCGTGTGTGCTGTCCAAAGGCAGTGATGTCATGCAACGCCCAACGTCGTTCGACCGTGTGTGCTGCCCTAAGCCGATGATGCCATGCCACGCCCGATATCATCTGATCGTGTGTGCTGTCCAAGGGCGGTGATATAATGCCACGCCCGATGTAGTCCTACCATGTGTGCTGCCCAAGGGCGGTGATGTCATGCCACTCCCGACGTCGTCCGACAGTGTGTGCTGTCCAAGGGCGGTGATGTCATGCAACACCTGACGTTGTCGACTGTGTGTGCTGTCCAAGGGCGGTGATGTCATGCCATGACCGTCGTCGTCCGACCGTGTGTGTTGTCTAAGGGCAGTGATGGCATATCACGCCCGATGTTGCCGACTATGTGTGCTGTCCAAGCGCGGTGATGTCATGCCTCACCTGACGTCGTCCGACTGTGCGTGCAGTCCAAGGGCGGTAATGGCATGTCATGCCAGACTTTGTTCGACCGTGTGAGCTGCCCAAAGGTGATGATGGAATGCTACGCCCGACGTCGTTCGACCGTGTGTGCTGTCCAAAGGCGGTGATTTCATGCCACGCGCTACGTAGTCCGACTATGTGTGTTGCCCAAGGGCGGTGATGTCATGCCACGCCGGACCTTGCCGACCGTTTGTGCTGTCCAAGGGCAGTGTTGTCATGTCACGCCCGACGTTGCTGATCGTGTGTGCTCTCTAAGGGCGGTGATGTCAGGCCACGCCCGACGTCGTCCGACCATGCAGTCCAAGGGAGGTGATGTCATGCCACGCCCAATATTGTCGACCGTGTGGGCGGTCCAAGAGCGGTGATGTTGTGCCACGCCCGAAGTCGTCTGACCGTGCAAGTAGTCCAAGAGAGGTGATTTTATACCACGCCTGACGTCGTTCGATCGTGTGTGCTGCCCAACAGCGATGATTGCATGCCACGCCTGACGTCGATCGACCGTGTGTGTTGTCCAAGGGAGGTGATGTCATGCCACGCCCGTCGTCGTCTGACCGTGTGTGCTGTTCAAGGGCAGTGATGGCATGCCACGCCCGACGTTGTTCGATCGTGTGTGCTGTCCAAGGGCGGTGATATCATGTCACGTCCCACATCGTTCGACCGTGTGTGATATCCAAAGGTTGTGATGTCATGCCACGCCCAACGTCGTTCGATCGTGTGTGCTGCCCAAAGGCGATGATGGAATGCCACGCCCGACATCGTTCAACCGTGTGTGCTGTCCAAGGGCGGTGATGTCATGCCATGCCCGACGTAGTCTGACCGTGTGTGCTGTCCAAAGAAGTGATGGCATATCACGCCCGACGTCATTCGACCGTGTGTGCTGTCCAAAGGCGGTGATGTCATGCAACGCCCAACGTCATTCGACCGTGTGTGCTGCCCAAAGCCGATGATGACATGCCACACCCGACATCATTCGACAGTGTGTGCTGTCCAAGGGCGGTGAAAAAATTCCACGCCCGATGTAGTCCTACCATGTGTGTTGCCCAAGGGCGGTGATGTCATGCCACTACCGACATCGTCCGACAGTGTGTACTGTCCAAGGGCGGTGATGTCATGCCACGCCTGATGTTGCCGACTGTGTGTGCTGTCCAAGGGCGGTGATGTCATGCCACGCCCGTCGTCGTCCGACCGTGTGTGTTGTCCAAGGGCAGTGATGGCATATCACGCCCGACGTTGTCGACCGTGTGTGCTGTCCAAGGGCGGTGATGTCATGCCACGCCCGACGTCGTCTTACTGTGTGTGCAGTCCAAGCAAGGTGATATCATGCCACGCCCGACGTTGTTTGACTATGGGTGCTGCCCAACGGCGATGATGGCATGCCACGCCTGATGTCATTTGACCGATTGTGCTGTCAAAAGGCGATGATGGCATGTCACGCTCGATGTTGTTCGACCGTGTGTGTAGTCCAAAGTCGGTGATGTCATGCCACGCCCAACGTCGCTCGACCGTGTGTGCTGCCCAAAGGCGATGTTGGCATGCCACGCCCGACGTCATTCGATCGTGTGTGCTGTCCAAGGGCGTTGATGTCATGTCACGTCCCACGTCGTTCGACCGTGTGTGATATCCAAAGGTGGTGATGTCATGCCACGCCCAACGTCGTTCGATCGTGTGTGCTGTCCAAAAGCGATGATGGTATGCAACGCCCTACATCGTTCGACCGTGTGTTGTCTCAAAGGTCAGTGATGTCATGCCACACCCGACGTAGTCTGACCGTGTGTGCTGTCGAAAGGCGGTGATGGCATGTCACGCCCAACTTCGTTCGACCGTGTGTGCTGTCCAAAGGCAGTGATGTCATGCAACGCCCAACGTCGTTCGACCGTGTGTGCTGCCCTAAGCCGATGATGCCATGCCACGCCCGATATCATTTGATCGTGTGTGCTGTCCAAGGGCGGTGATATAATGCCACGCCCGATGTAGTCCTACCATGTGTGCTGCCCAAGGGCGGTGATGTCATGCCACTCCCGACGTCGTCCGACAGTGTGTGCTGTCCAAGAGCGGTGATGTCATGCCACGCCTGACGTTGCCGACTGTGTGTGCTGTCCAAGGGCGTTGATGTCATGCCACGCCCGTCGTCGTCTGACCGTGTGTGTTGTCCAAGGGCAGTGATGGCATATCACGCCCGACGTTGCCGACCGTGTGTGCTGTCCAAGGGCGGTGATGTCATGCCACGCCTGACGTCGTCCGACCGTGCGTGCAGTCCAAGGGCGGTGATGGCATGTCATGCCAGACTTTGTTCGACCGTGTGAGCTGCTCAAAGGCGATGATGAAATGCCACGCCCGACGTCGTTCGACCGTGTGTGCTGTCCAAAGGCGGTGATTTCATGCCACGCCCGACGTAGTTCGACTATGTGTTTTGCCCAAGGGCGGTGATGTCATGCCACGCCTGACGTCGTCCGACCGTGTGTGCTATCCGAGGGGAGTGATGTAATGCCACGCACGACGTTACCGACAGTTTGTTCTGTCCGAGGGCGGTGATGTCATGCCACGCCCGATGTTGCTGACCGTGTGTGCTGTCAAAGGGCGGTGATGTCATGCCACGCTCGACGTTGCCGACCGTGTGTGCTGTCCAAGGGCGGTGATGTCATGCCACGCCCGACGTCGTCAAACTGTGTGTGCTTTCCAAAGACGGTGATGGAATGCTACGCCCGACGTTGTTCGAACGTGTTTGCTGCCCAAAGGCGATGATGGCATGCCACGCCCGACGTCGTTCGACCGTGTGTGCTGTCCAAAGTCGGTGATCGCATGTCACGTCCGACGTTGTTCGACCGGCTGTGCTGCCCAAAGGCGATGATGGCAAGCCACGCCTGACGTTGTTCGACCGTGTGTGCTGTCTAAAGGCGGTGATGTCATGCCACGCCCGACGTCGTTTGACCGTGTGTGATTCCCAAAGGCGATGATGGAATGCCACGCCCGACGTCGTCCGACTGTGTGTGCTGTCTAAGGGCGGTGATGTCATGCCACGCCCGACGTTGCCGATCGTGTGTGCTGTCCAAGGGCGGTGATGTCATGCCACGCCCGACGTTGCCGACCGTTTGTGCTGTCCAAGGGCGGTGATATCATGTCACGCCCGACGTTGCCGATCGTGTGTGCTGTCTAAGGGCGGTGATGTTAGGCCACGCCCGACGTCGTCCGACCGTGCGTGAAGTCCAAGGGCGGTGATGTCATGCCACGCACGATGTCATCCGACCGTGCATGCAGTCCAAGGGCAGTGATGTCATGCCACGCCCGACGTTGCCGACCGTGTGTGTGGGCCAAGGGCAGTGATGTCATTTCATGCCTGACGTCCTCCGACCGTGCGTGCAGTCCAAGGGAGGTGATGTAATGCAATGCCCGACGTCGTTCGATCGTGTGTGCTTCCCAACAACGATGATGGATGCCACATCTGACGTCGTTCGACCGAGTGTGCTGTCCAAAGGTGATGATGTCATGTCGCGCCTGACGTCGTTCGACCGTGCGTGCAGTCCAAGGGCGGTGATGTCATGCCACGCCTGACGTCGATCGACCGTGTGTGCTGTCCAAGGGAGGTGATGTCATGCCACGCCCGTCGTCGTCTGACCGTGTGTGCTGTCCAAGGGCCGTGATTGCATGCCACGTCCGACGTTGCCGATCGTGTGTGCTGTCCAAGGGCGGTGATGTCATGCCACGCTCGACGTCTTCTGACCGTGCGTGCAGTCCAAGGGCGGTGATATCATGCCACGCCCGACGTTGTTCGACCATGTGTGCTGTCCAAGAGGGGTGATGTCATGCCATTCCCAATGTCGTTCGACTGTGTGTGCAGTCCAAGGGAGGTGATGTCATGCCATGCCCGACGCCGTTTAACCATGGGTGCTGCCCAACGGCGATGATGGCATGCCACGCCCTATGTCGTTCGACCGAGTGTGCTATCAAAAGGCGGTGATGGCATGTCACGCTCGACGTCGCTCGACCGTGTGTGCTGCTCAAAGAAGTTGATGGAATGCCACGCCCGACGTCGTTCGATCGTGTGTGCTGTCCAAGGGCGGTGATGTCATGTCACGTCCCACGTCGTTCGACCGTGTGTGATGTCCAAAGGTGGTGATGTCATGCCACGCCCAACGTCGTTCGATCGTGTGTGCTGCCCAAAGGAGATGATGGCATACCACGCCCGACATCGTTCGACCGTGTGTTCTGTCCAAGAGCGGTGATGTCATGCCACGCCCGATGTAGTCCGACCGTGTGTGCTGCCCAAGGGCAGTGATGTCATGCCACGCCCGACGTAGTCCGACCGTGTGTGCTGTCCAAAGGTGGTGATGGCATGTCACGCCCGACGTCGTTCGACCGTGTGTGCTGTCCAAAGGCGGTGATGGCATGTCACACCCAACGTCGTTCGACCGTGTGTGCTGCCCAAAGCCGATGATGGCATGCCACGCCCGACATCATTCGACCGTGTGTGCTGTCCAAGGGCGGTGATATAATGCCACGCCCGATGTAGTCCTACCATGTGTGCTGCCCAAGGGCGGTGATGTCATGCCACTCCCGACGTTGTCCGACAATGTGTACTGTCAAAGGGTGGTGATGTCATGCCATGCTTGACGTTGCCGACTGTGTGTGCTGTCCAAGGGCGATAATGGCATGCCACTTACATCGTCGTCCGACCGTGTGTGTTGTCCAAGGGCAGTGACGTCATATCACTCACGACGTTGCCGACCGTGTTTGCTGTCCAAGGGCGGTGATGTCATGCCACGCCCGACGTCGTTCGACCGTGCGAGCAGTCCAAGGGCGGTGATGTCATGCCACGCCCGATGTCGTTCGACCGTGTGTGTTATCCAAGGGCGGTGATGTCATGCCACGCCTGACGTCGTTTGACCGTTTGTGCTTCCCAAAGACGATGATGGCATGCCACGCCCGACGTCGTCCGACCGTGCGTGTAGTCCAAGGGCGGTGATGTCATGCCACGCCCGACGTCGTTTTGACCATGTGTGCTGTCCAAGGGCAGTGATGTCATGCCACGCCTGACGTTGCCGACTGTTTGTGCTGTCCAAGGGCGGTGATGCCACGCCCATCATCGTCTGACCGTGTGTGTTTTCCAAGGGCAGTGATGGCATATCACTCCCGATGTTGCCGACCATGTGTGCTGTCCAAGGGCGGTGATGTCATGCCACGCCTGACGTCGTCCGACTGGCGTGCAGTCCAAGGGCTGTGATGGCATGTCATGCCCGACTTCGTTCGACCGTGTGAGCTGCCCAAAGGCGATGATGGAATGTCACGCCTGACGTCGTTCGACCGTATGTGCTGTCCAAAGGCAGTGATTTCATGCCACGCCCAACGTAGTCCAACTATGTGTGTTGCCCAAGGGCGGTGATGTCATGCCATGCCTGACGTCGTCCGACCGTGTGTGCTGTCCGAGGGCAGTGATGTAATGCCACGCATGACCTTGCCGATGGTGTGTTCTGTCCGAGGGCAGTGATGTCATGCCACGCCCGATATTGCCGACCGTGTGTGCTGTCCAAGGGCGGTGATGTCATGCCACGCCCGACGTTGCCGACCGTGTGTGCTATCCAAGGGCGGTGATGTCATACCACGCCCGACTTCGTCAAACCGTGTTTTCTTTCCAAAGGTGGTGATGGCATGTCATGCATGCCGTCATTCGATCGTGTTTGCCATCCAAGGGCTATGATGGAATGCCACGCCCGACGTCGTTCGACCTTTTGTACTGCCCAAAGGCGATGATGGCATGCCACGCCCGATGTCGTTCGACCGTGTGTGCTGTCCAAAGTCGGTGAAGGCATCTCACACCCGACGTTAGTCGACCGTGTGTGCTGCCCAAAGGCGATGATGGCAAGCCACGCCCGACGTCGTTCGACCGTGTGTGCTGTCCAAGAGCGGTGATTTCTTGCAATGCCTGACGTCAGTCGACCGTGTGTGCCGTCCCAAGGTTGTGATGGCATGTTACGCCCGATGTCGTTCGATCGTGTGTGCTGTCGAAAGGCGGGGATGTCATGCCACGCCCAACGTCGTTTGACCGTGTGTGATGCCTTAAGGCGATGATGGAATGCCACGCCCGATGTCGTCCGATTGTGTGTGCTGTCCAAGGGCGGTGATGTCATGCCACGCCTGACGTTGCTGATCGTGTGTGCTGTCCAAGGGCAGTGATGTCATGCAACGCCTGACGTTACCGACCGTTTGTGCTGTCCAAGGACGGTGATGTTATGTCACGCCCGACGTTGCCTATCGTGTGTGCTGTCTAAGGGCGGTGATGTCAGGCCACGCCCGACGTCGTCCGACCTTGCATGAAGATCAAGGGCGGTGATGTCATGCAACGCCCAAAGTCGTCCGACCGTGCATGCAGCCCAAGGGCGGTGATGTCATGCCACGCCCGACGTTGCCAACCGAGTGTGCGGTCCAAGGGCGGTAATGTCATGCCACGCCCGTCGTCGTTCGATCGTGTGTGCTGCCCAACGGCGATGATGGCATGCCACACCCGACGTCGTTCGACAGATTGTGCTATCTTAAGGCGGTGATGGAATGTCACGCCCGATGTCGTTTGACCATGCGTGCAGTCCAAGGGCGGTGATGTCATGCCACGCCCGACATCGATCGACCGTGTCTGCTATTTAAGGGAGGTGATGTCTTGCCACGCTCGACGTTGCCAACCGTGTGTGCTGTCCAAGGGCGGTTATGTCATACAACGACCGCCGTTGTACGACCGTGTTTGCAATCCAAGGACAGGGATATCATGCCACGCCCGACGTCATTCGATCGTATGTGCCGTCCAAAGGCGGTGATGTCATGACACGCCCGACATTGCCGACCATGTGTGTTGTCCAAGGGCGGTGATGTCATGCCAAGCCCGACGTCATTTGACCGTTTGTGCTGCCCAAAGGCGATGATGGCATGCAACGCCGGACGTTGTTCGACCGTGTGTGCTGTCCAAGGGCGGTGATGTAATGCCACGCCCGATGTCGTACGACTATGCGTGGAGTCCAAGGATGGGGATGTCATGCCACGCCCGACGTCGTTCGAGCGTGTGTGCTATCCAGGGGCGGTGATGTCATTCCACGCCCGACGTTGTCCGACCGTGTGTGCAGTCCAACGGAGGTGATGTCATGCCACGCTCGACATCGTTCGACCATATGTTCTGCCCAATGGCGATGATGGCATGCCACGCCAAACGTCGTTCGACAGAGTGTGCTGTCAAAAGGCGGTGATGGCATGTCACGCCCGACGTTGTTCGACCGTGTGTGCTTTCCAAAGGCGGTGATGTCATGCCACGCCTAACGTCGTTCGACCGTGTGTGCTGCCCAAAGGCGATGATGTCATTGCACGCCCGATGTAGTTCGACCGTGTGTGCTGTCCAAGGACGGTGATGTCATGTCACGCCCAACGTCATTCGACAGTGTGTGCTGTCCAAAGGCGGTGATGTCATGCCATGCCCAAAGTCGTTCGACCGTGTGCTGTCCAAGGGCAGTGATGTCATGCCACGCCTGATGTAGTCCTACCGTGTGTGCTGTCCAAAGGCGGTGATGGCATGTCACGCCCGACGTAGTTCAATCGTGCGAGCAGTCCAAGGGCGGTGATGTCATGCCACGCCCAAAGTCGTTCGACCGTGTGTGCTGTCCAAGGGAGGTGATATCATGCCATGCCCGACGACGTCCGACCGTGTGCGCTGTCCAAGGGAGGTGATGGCATGCCATGCCCGACATTGCCGACTGTGTGTTCTGTCAACAGGTGGTGATGTCATGCCACGCCCAGTGTTGCCGTCCGTGTGTGCTTTCTTAGGGCGGTGATGTCATGCCACGCCCGACGTCCTCCGACCGTGTGTGCAGTCCAAGGGCGATGATGTTATGCCGTGTCCGACGTCGTCAGACCGTGCGTGTAGTCCAAGGGCGGTTATGGCATGTCATGCCCAACTTCGTTCGACTGTGTGTGCTGTCCAGAGGCGGTGATGTCATGCCACACCCAACGTCATTTGACCGTGTGTGCTGCCCAAAGGCGATGATGGAATATTACGTCCGACATCGTTCGATCGTGTGTGCTGCACATGGGCGGTGATGTCATGCCAAGCCTAACGACGTCCGACCATGTGTACTGTCTAAGGGCGGTGATGTCATGCCACGCCCGATGTTGCCGACCGTGTGTGTTGTCCAGGGGCGGTGATGTCATTCCAAGCCCGACGTTGCCGACCGTGTGTGCTGTCCAAGGGCAGTGATTTCATGCCATGACAAACGTCGTCAAACCGTGTGTTCTTTCAAAAGGCGGTGATGGCATGTCATGCCTGCCGTCGTTCGATCGAGTTTGCCGTCCTAGGGCTATGATGGCATGCCACGCCTGACGTCGTTCGACCGTGTGTGCTTCCCAAAGGCGATGATGGCATGCCACGCCTGACGTCGTTCGACCGTGTGTGCTGTCCAAAGGCGGTGATGGCATGTCACGCCAGACGTCGTTCGACCGTGTGTGCTGCCCAAAGGCGATGATGGCATGCCACGCCCGACGTCGTTCGACCGTGTGTGCTGTCCAAGAGCGGTGAGGTCATGCCACGCCTGACGTCGTTCGAATGTGTGTGCCGTCCAAAGGCGGTGATGTCATGCCACGCCCGATGTTGCCGACCGTGTGTGCTGTCCAAGGGCGGTGATGTCATGCCACGCCCGACGTTGTTTGACCGTGTGTGATGCCGAAAGGCGATGATGGAATGTCACGCCCGACATCGTCTGATTGTGTGTGCAGTCCAAGGGCGGTGATGTCATCCACGCCCGACGTTCGCGACCGTGTGTTCTGTCCAAGGGCGGTGATGTCATGCCACACCCGACATCGTCCGACTGTGCGTGCAGTAAAAGGGAAGTGATGTCATACAACACCCGATGTCGTTCGACCGCGTGTGCTGCCCAATGGCGATGATGGCATGCCACACCCGACATCGTTCGAACGAGTGTGCTGTCCAAAGGTGGTGATGGCATGTCACGCCGGACGTTGTTTGACCGTGCATGTAGTCCAAGGGCAGTGATGTCATGCAATGCCCAACGTCGTTCGATCGTGTGTGCTGTCCAAGGGAGGTGATGTCATGCCATGCCCGACGTTACCGACCGTGTGTGCTATCCAAGGGCGGTGATGTCATGCCACACCCGACGTCGTCCGACCGTGCGTGCAGTACAAGGGAGGTGATGTCATGCCACACCCGATGTCGTTCAACCGTGTGTGCTGCTCAACGGCGATGATGGCATGCCACACCCGACGTCGTTCGACCGAGTCTGCTATCCAAAGGCGGTGATGGCATGTCACGCCCGATGTCGTTCGACCGTGCATGCAGTCCAAGGGCGGTGATATCATCTCATGCCAAACGTCGTTCGATCGTGTGTGCTGTCTAAGGGAGGTGATGTCATGCCACGCCCGACGTCGTCCGACCATGTGTGGTGTCTAAGGGTGGTGATGGCATGCCACATCCAACGTCGTCCGACCATGCGTGCAGTCCAAGGGCGGTGATGTCATGCCACATCCAACGTTGTTCGACCGTGTGTGTTGTCCAAGGGCGGTGATGTTATGCCACGCCTAACATCGTTTGAGGGTAAGTGCAATCCAAGGGAGGTGATGTCATGCCACGCCTGACGTCGTTTGACCGTGTGTGTTGTTCAAGGGAGGTGAAGGCATGTTACGCCCGACGTCGTCAGACCGTACGTGCAGTCCAAGGGCGATGATGTCATGCCACGCCCAACGTCGTTTGACCGTGTGTGCTGCCCAAAGGCGATGATGGAATACCACGCCCGACGTCGTTCGACCGTGTGTGCTATCCAAAGGCGGTGATGTCATGCCACGCTTGACGTTGCCGACCGTGTGTGATGTCCAAGGGCGGTGATGTCATGCCAAGCCCGACGTCGTTCGATCATGCGTGCAGTTTAAGGGAGGTGATGTCATGCCACACCCGACGTTGTTTGACCGTGTGTGCTGTCCAAAGGCAGTGATGGCATGTCACGCCCGACGTCGTTCGACCATGCGTGCAGTCCAAGGGCGGTGATCTCATGCCACGCCCAACGTCGTTTGACCGTGTGTGTTGTCCAAGGAAGGTGATGTCATGCCACGCCCGACGTCGTTTGACCGTGTGTGCTGCCTAAAGGCGATGATGGAATGCCACGCCCGACGTCGTTCGACCGTGTGTGCTGTCCTAAGGCGGTGATGTCATGCCACGCTCGACGTTGACGACCGTGTGTGCTTTCCAAGGGCGGTGATGTCATGCCACGCCCGACGTTGTTGGACCGTGCGTGCACTTTAAGGGAGGTTATGTCATGCCACACCCAACGTCGTTCGACCGTGTGTTCTGCCCAACGGCGATGATGGCATGCCACACCCGACATCGTTCGACCGAGTGTGCTGTCCAAAGGCGGTGATGTCATGCCACGCCCAACGTCGTTCGACCGTGTGTGCTGTCCAAGGGAGGTGATGTCATGCCACGCCCGACGACGTCCGACCGTGTGTGCTGTCCAAGGGAGGTGATGGCATTCCATGCCCGACATTACCGACTGTGTGTTCTGTCAAAGGGCGGTGATGTCATGCCACGCCCGGCGTTGCCGTCCGTGTTTGCTTTCTGAGGGCGGTGATGTCATGCCACGCCCGACGTCCTCCGACCGTGCGTGCAGTCCAAGGGCGGTGATGTTATACCGTGTCCGACGTCGTCGGACCGTGCGTGTAGTCCTAGGGCGGTTATGGCATGTCATGCCCGACTTTGTTCGACTGCGTGTGCTGTCCAAAGGCGGTGATGTCATGCTACACCCAACGTCGTTTGACCGTGTGTGCTGCTTAAAGGCGATGATGGAATGCCACGCCCGACATCGTTCGATCGTGTGTGCTGCACAAGGGCGGTGATGTCATGCCACGCCCAACGACGTCCGACCATGTGTACTGTCCAAGGGCGATGATGTCATGCCACGCCCAATGTTGCCGACCGTGTGTGCTGTCCTAGGGCGGTGATGTCATTCCAAGCCTGACGTTGCCGACCGTGTGTGCTGTCCAAGGGCAGTGATTTCATGCCATGACCAACGTCGTCAAACCGTGTGTTCTTTCAAAAGGCGGTGATGGCATCACATGCCTGCCGTCGTTCTATCGAGTTTGCCGTCCAAGGGCTATGATGGCATGCCACGCCTGACGTCGTTCGACCGTGTTTGCTTCCCAAAGGCGATGATGGCATGCCACGCCTGACGTCGTTCGACTGTGTGTGCTGTCAAAAGGCGGTGATGGCATGTCACGCCAGACGTCGTTCGACCATGTGTGCTGCCCAAAGGATGTGATGTCATGCCACTCCCAAAGCGACCGTGTGTGCTGTCCAAGGGCGGTGATGTCAGGCCACGCCCGATGTTGCCAACTGTGTGTGCTGTCCAAGGTCGATGATGTCATGCCACACCCGACGTTGCCGATCGTGTGTGTTGTCCAAGGGCGGTGATGTCAAACGACCGTGCGTGAAGTCCAAGGGCGGTGATGTCATGCCACGCTCGACGTCGTCCGACTGTGCGTTCAGTCCAAGGGCGGTAATATCATGCCACGCCCGACGTTGCCGACCATGTGTGCTGTCCAAGGGCGGTAATGTCATGCCACGCCCGACGTCGTCCGACCGTGCGTGCAGTCCAAGGGAGGTGCTTTCATGCCATGCCCGACGTCGTTCAGCTGTGTGCTCTGCCCAACGGCGATGATTGCATGCCAAACCCGACGTCGTTTGACCGAGTGTGCTATCTTAACTTTGTGATGGCATGTCACGCCCGACGTCGTTTGACCGTGCGTGCAGTCCAAGGGCTGTGATTTCATGCCACGCCAGACGTCGTTCGACCGTGTTTGTCGTCCAAGGGCTATGATGGCATGCCACGCCTGACGTCGTTTGACCGTGTGTGCTTCCCATAGGCAATGATGGCATGCCACGCCTGACGTCGTTCAAGCGTGTGTGCTGTCCAAAGGCGGTGATGGCATGTCACGCCAAACGTCGTTCGACCGTGTGTGCTATCCAAAGGCGATTGTCGCGCAATCTATGTGGGGGTTACAAGTAGCAATCAAGGTCACTTCATTATTATTCATTAATGTGCTTTGCTAAGTGATAACAAGTATAAAACAATTAAGGCTATTTTATTAATTTAAACATGCGAGGTTAGAAGACAGCCATAATAAACAACCAAGTTTTTTTTTTTTTTTATTAACATATGAGGCTATGTTATAGACAAAATTGGCAAATATTAAGCAATTAATATGTGCAAAAGTAAAGTTTTGAAAATTGAGTAAGTTTTGAATATGAATTTTTATTTTTTGAAAAAATGTTTGTTTCTTTATAGGGATGATGCCACGATATTGTTGATCGCGCTCCTCCACCATAGAAACAATCTTGATTTGAGGTCGGTCTAAAAAATAGTTTATGTTTTTGAAAAAATGATTTAAAAGATTTAGTTCACATGTAGGCACATAAACATTTACACATAAATGCACATAATTCTTTTTTGAAATTCATGGGTAGGTGGTACTTCCGAGGATGCGTCGGGTTTAAAAATTGGAACTAGACCTGGTAGTTCCTTTGACTTTCCCGCTAACGATAGGTTAGGAGATAGTACTTTATAATTTATTTCAAAAATAAGCAGAGTCATAATCAATCCAAAATTTAAAGAAAGACCAAATTATGTTGCAAGGTTTTGATATGGAATATTTTTAAACTAAGTAACTTGCTAAATTCATAAAATGATTCTAAAAAATGTTGCATAATGAATGCGGAAATCTTCAAGAGGACAAATAGGATTTCTAATGATATTAACTAATTTTAAGGGGAGGGCACAAATATGCACAAACAAATTTTGTTAAAAATTATTTACAAACCTATAGACATGATTTCTAGGTGTTCAAAAGAAGGAGTAACACATATGCATGCTTTTGTAAATGATATGAACAAATTAATACTTAGGCATAGTTTCTAAGTGATAAGACAAATGAAAATTTATAACATATTTTAACATCTAACAACCTATTATATTATTAGGACTTGATTTTAATATTTAAAAATTAATGGAATCTAGTTATTATTTTTTAAGACTTATTAACAAAAGTGTCAAGCAAATTGAAAATTGATTAGATTATAACACCTATAAATATCAAATCTAGGTGGTTAAAGACAAACCTAGGCACGATTTCTAAAAAATTTATAATGAACAAGTAAGCATATAAATCCCCCTCCCCTAGACGACCCCCCAAATAAATTTATATATATGATCTTTTAGGGTTACAATTGTTACAACATTCGAATAAATAAAAATAGGCAAAAATAAAATATATATATATATATACATTCAAATAAACAAATAAATCTTTCTTCAATTAATCTTCAACTCGAACTTCAAGTTTGAAACCTGTCAAAGTAATCAAATAACGGTTAAGCAAAACAAATTGATTTACCTTTTACTCGAACAAAGTAGCAAAATAGCGAAGAAGAACACTTGAATAATTATCGGATTCTCAATGTATTGTTAAAGTAGCAAGAGAGCAATGAGAGAAGAGAGAGTGATGAGAGAATTTTTTGATTGAGAGTGAATGAGTGTCTGAGTTGTTGAGTTGATGAGTTGATGAGTTGATAAATAAAAGTGGTCTTATTTATATAGCAAAGAGGGGGAAACAAATAAGGAAAAGAAATATTTTTAAGGAATCAATTAATATTCCCTTTTCCTTATTTTAAAAGAGAGCCAAATCAGAATAATTTTAAAAATATTTCATTACCAAATATAAACATGTAAGAATAAAAATTTGGAATAAAAATATTTTCCTTAAAATAAAAAAGTTAAAATCAGATTTAATTTATTTTACCAAAATATGGGCAACTAAATATGACAAGGAAATAATAAGGTTGTCATAAACAAACCAGTAAGAATTAATCAATCCAAATATCAATGGGAGGAGGGATTAATTTTCTTTAGATAAAAATATTACAAAAAAAAATACATTAACATAAATCATCCATAATTTTACCAAAATAAAGCTAGTACGAATCTATTTTGATTTATTTAAGATAAGCAAGTAAACAATTAAAGAAGACCAATTTATGCAATGTAAAATGATATAAGGAAAGGCATATTGTCATGCAGATTAGGGATTTATACTTACCATAATGGAAACACGTAAAAATCTCAGAATTAGAGTTAATCCCTTTCACATATTTTTTTAAAAAAATCACATAATCTTATCATAATTAGTTCCGGAACCAAGAAATCAATTATTAAATCAGAATAAATGTACCATTTACTCTAAAATTGCTAAGGTGCACAATCAATTACACAGAGACTTAATGAATAATCTACTCTATATCCAAGATATTCAACAACTAAAATTAGTGAAACATATACTGAATTAATAGGAAGAACCAAGCAAATTTGGAGCTGATTTAGATTGAAATGAGTATTTATCATTGAAAGATCATTATAAGCAATCTAATCATATTAGAACTCAATTCAATTCATAACGAATCATAACCAAGCAGAATTTCTAGAACATGAACAACAAAGTTAAAATAATAATAATAAAAAATATGTGAGATCACACAAGTAGACAAGGAATAAAAATGATAAAGGAAGCGAAATAGGGAAATATTACCAGGACTGATCTGTTTTTGCGGCTAAAGTAATGGGCTAATACACGTTACCAAAGACTACTGGCCGGAGTTCCACTGGAGGATGGCGGCGTCGTCTGCTGGTTGCTGTTGCTGGGGGGGGGGGGGTCGTTGCTCGCCTGAGAAGAGGAGAGAAGGAAATAGAGAAGAGAGGAGAGACGGACGGCCGCCGGGGCTGCTGGTTGGCGCAGGGGTTCTCGCCGGCGACTGCTGGCTGTTGCTGGTGGCGCTGGTGTCGCTGGAGCTACAGATCGAATTCAAAGCTGGCTTTGCAGGGCTGCTGGTCGCTGACTGCTGCTGCTTCCGGTGGTCTTCTCGGAGTCGTCCTCTTCTCTCGCCTGCAAAAATATGGAGAGAAAGAACGGGAAGGGAAGGAGAAGGGAAGAACGAAGAGAGGAGGGGGAAACTAAGTAGAAGGGCGAGGAGGGAGGCGGCTGGAGAGGGGTGGAGACAGAGGGGCGTTGCCACCTCTGGATGATGGCCTCGCCGGCCGGACAAGAAGGAGGAGCGGCGCTGGAAAGAGAGAGAGAGAGAGAGGGGCGGCTGCCAAGGAGGGGGGAGAAAAATGGGTTAGAATTTTAGGTTTTGGGGTCTTTTGGTGTTGAGAAAATGAAATATTTAATCACGACCGTTGATCTAATTTGAAATGAGGGGCTAGGATTCGCTTAATAAAATAGATGGATGGGATTAAAAGATGAGATGTATTGAAATTAGATTGGAAATGGTATGGAATGGCCAAAATTGCAATAGAAATTGACTAGAATTGACATGAAATGGTGGTTACAATTGAAATAAAATTGAAATTGGATAGGCTAGAATTGAAAGAAATTGGGATAAAATAGGCTAGAATTTAAATAATCTTAAGGAAAGTGTAGGAATTACTATTTAATTAAAATACTACATATATTAAAATATTTTTGTATAATTGAAAATCATCTAAATTTTAAAACATTTGAAATTCATAAAAAATAAAAAATATATAATAATATTTATAATAATTTTATAAAGTAAACGATACTAAAATATAATTTTTTGAGAAAAAATCGACTAAAACTTTAAAACTTTAGGTAAATTTTAGAATACGTATTTAGTCGAATAAAAATCCTCAAATGGTTAAAGGTCGGTCAAAATTGGGTGTCAACAGCTGCCCCTTGGTTGATTGAGAATGAAGGATGAATTGTCAGGCAACCAACGTTGACTTAGTAGCCAATTTTGTCCGACCGACGAGAGATGTCAGTTGGATCAATTGAAACGATATAGAGTTGAAAAAGGGTACGACCGAGACTTTGGTTTTAAGTCGCCTACATATATCTGGTTATAAGAGAATCAGGTCGTGTGTAGTTCTAGATTCAAGAGCAAATGAAACTCTTAAAAGTTGAAAGAGCGCTAAGGTGTTTGAAAGGCACGATATCAGCTTGAATATATAAGATTAGAGTAGCGAGAAAAGAGAGATAGAGTGGCTAAAAGATCATGACAGAGAAGCGAGAAGAGCATGATAGAATAAGGTAATCAGCCTTTGAGCATGGTTCAGAGTATGAGAAGCGAAGAATTGATAGAGTCATTGTTGTGATAGAGGATGGCATGATAATTGTAATCAAGGGCGATCGATCATATCTGCAAATTCTAGATAAAATGTTAGCTTATAAAATAGATAAAGTATGAACAATAATGATGAAATGTGAGTTCTAAATAAATGACAAGAGGTGATAAGGAGCGTATCTGTTTGAGTACGTAGTGCAAGCCTTGATAGTCTTTGACTTCTTTAAGGATTGAAACCCATCTCTGAAGAATAACGTCAAACTCCAAAATATTTCATAGTATAAACATATAATAATATAAGCAAAATGTCTGGTTGCAAGGAGAGTCTAAACGTCTTTTAAATGCGGACGAGCCTAAACATCATATTTTAAGGCGGAAAAGCCTAAACATCCTATTGTAAGGCGGAAGAGACTAAATGTCGTATTGTAAGGCAGACGAGCCTAAACATCGTATTGTAAGGCAGATGAGCCTAAATATCCTATTTTAAGGCGGAAGAGCCTAAATGTCGTATTGTAAGGCAGACGAGCCTAAATGTCGTATTGTAAGGCAGACGAGCCTAAATACCCTATTGTAAGGGGGAAGAGCCTAAACATCCTATTGTAAGGCGGAAGAACCTGAATGTCGTATTGTAAGGCAGACGAGCCTAAACATTGTATAGTAAGGCAGATGAGCCTAAACATCCTATTGTAAGGCGGAAGAGCCTAAATGTCGTATTGTAAGGCAGACGAGCCTAAATGTCGTATTGTAAGGCAGACGAGCCTAAATATCCTATTGTAAGGCGGAAGAGCCTAAATGTCGTATTGTAAGGCAGACGAGCCTAAATGTCGTATTGTAAGGCAGACGAGCCTAAATACCCTATTGTAAGGCGGAAGAGCCTAAATGTCATATTATAATAAGGCGGGAGAGCTTAAATATATATTCAGTCAATCATAAAAGAGAGTTGATAATAGCCTCTTCAAAAAATAATCTGAGGATAGTATGACTTACATAGTAGCTCCTAAATATGATAGTACGCTCATATATAATTTATTCCTGCATCCAGAGAAAAATCGTAAATTCAAAAGGCGAGAGAGGGTCATACCTGTGCTTGTTTTCCTTTAGAGTTGTATTCCATTGTGATGAAATTTTTGAGGATTTCTCAAAAATTTCTGCCCCAGTTTAGAGTATAAGATATATACTCGCTTTTTCGAACATCTTTATGAAAATTTTTGAGGTTTCCTCAAAAATTCTGCCCCAGTTTATTAGTAAGGAATTTTGATCCTGCTTCACTCAAAGAATAAATTGTAAGTTCCAAAGAAAGTGATTGTCTTGTATTTGGACAATAAGGCTCGACTTCGAATTCAAGTGCCAAATATGTTCATAGATTGTCAATTAGCCTAGATTTGAATTTGTAAAGAAGTGTTTTGAATGACCATGGGAAAGAAAAAAAATTTATTTGATGGAGACCGGACCCATCAAGGGTTGCCTACGTATCCAAAAGGAAATCAGGTCAAACGTAGTTCAGAATTACAAGGAAAAATGAAAGGAATGAGGAAAGCTTTGGGCATAAGGCCTGAGAACAATAAAGCCAACTTTGTTTATAAGAGTCTTGTCCATATCAATTTCTCTGATGTGATTTACGCTTCCTTGTCAAGTGCCTAACGTACATCTTTGTAGGATCTCCTTGAACGATGAATGTATTTGCCATAGAAGGATTGCAATTGTTGTTTTGTAGTCCTTGTTACACTATAATTTTTCCTTTTTCAATCATATTCTGAATCTTATTTCTCAATGCTGCACATTCTTCGGTGTCATGACCTTGAATGTTTGAATGATAGGCACAATTTTTGGATAGATCAAAGTTTGAAGTAGAATGCTTGGGAATCCATCCATTTATTGGTCTTAGAAGTCCTTTAGCCCATAATCTCTGAAAAATGTCGGTCAAAGTTTCCCTTAAGGGAGTGAAGGCACGAGGTTTCCTCACCTTATCGTGAAATACCAGAGGGTTGAAAGGCTCAAGAATAGCATGAATTTGCTCAATATTCTGCTTTCTTTGTTTCGGAGGTATATAGGTAGATGCATCTTCGTTCTTTTCATCTAATGAGTCTTTCAGGACTTGAAAAGATTTTTGTGTATCAGCAATTCTTCCAGACTGAATGCCATATTCTAACTCTTTTCCAATTCGAATTAGACAGTCGAAACTTTGAATGCCAGCAAAGAATAGGGTTTTGTAGTATATACCCTCAAGTGATCTGATGAGAGTTTGAACCAACTCCTCTTCATGCGGTAAGTGACGTATCTTGGAGGCTTCCATTCTCCATCGTATGACATATTCCTCAAAAGGTTCATAACTTAATTTCTTCAATTTGATCAAATTTAACATTGTAGGGTCAACCTTTGTATTAAACTTGTATTGTTCCACAAAGTCTCGAGCCATGTCTTCTCATGCGAGCCATTTGTCAAAGTCTTGTTTGACGTACCAAGTGAAGGCTATTCCTGATAAGCTTTGAATAAATAACCTCATTAGGAGAGGTTCATTGTTTTCTAAGCCAACTAGCCTGCTGCAAAAATCTTTGAGATGTGCTATTGGATCCCCACGTCCGTCAAACATGTTGAATTTTGGAATTTTAAATCCTGACGGCAATTCAACTCCTGGGTGTAAACATAAATTTTTATATCTTAGGTCATGAGTAGGTATTGAATGTAGTCCTCCATTCACCCTTTTCTCCAAGTCATGCATTTTTCGCTGCAGTGCATCTAGCTTAGACTTCTCTATTTTGTCACCTATTCCCTCATGTTGTGAAGCATTAAAGTTGAGGTGTGTTGGAGACCTTTGCTGAGAGAGGGTGTGAGTAGGAATAGGATGAGGAGAGATAGTCCAAAAGGTACTTTGTGTTGGATGAGAAGATGAGTGATTTTTTCGAAGGTTGAACATATTTGTCATATTGCCGGTTCTTAGTCGAGCCAATTTATCCAAATACTCGACAACCTTTAGTCAAAGAAGTAAATCAAACACAAAACCGAGTTATTATATAGTGAGCAAAAATTATAATTTCAAATGAATGACACAATAACTCAAAGTGGTACAATTATAACAGTTAATAGAATAAGGCACATAATTGATTCAAGTTATACTTGCCAGTTTGAAGTTTAGAGTCAAAGAAAGATTTTAACTCATTTTGACATAATGATTTGATTTAAAATATGATGATCAAATTGACACATAAATATGCAATTTGTTTAAGGGTGTTGGGGCCCTTTAGACGATAGGGTGGCTACTAATTATGTGGATTGACACCAAGGGTCAAACCACCTAGGACTTATGCAGCATGTATGACTTAACCAGGACTTCTAAGAGTGGCTTGACACGGACTTGAAAGGGATTCTATGCGAGAGGCTCGTGGCTTCGCGGTAGTAAAACTATCCACTACGTCCACGCATATGCCGACTCTCTATAATGGGTATTTGAATAAGATTGGAGTAGTTTGTGAGAGGTGCAAAGGCACAACATCACGAGAACAAAAAAAAGGAAGAGGGTCCCAATTGGGGGAAGTATGAGCGGGATGCCAATTATCAAAGCAATAACATTTAGCATTTAAATTGGAAAGAGTAACATATAAACAATTTATTAAACAAACATAAATAAGCATGGATAAAGGAATTTAAACATATTAAGATATTAAAATTACGCAAATAAGGAAAGAAGATACGAGACTAAATATGTAAGCAAATAAGGGAAAAGGGAAGAGGTGAAACATGATAATAAACAATTAAGGAAAAGGGGAAAGGGTGGAACATGGAGAGAAGATAATAACTAAGGCAACAAAATAAGCTAAACATGGTAAGCACCTAACAAATAATGAAATGAATAAAATAAACCCCACATAAATAAGCAATTAACACGTAATGGTAAGAACCTAATATTCCCAGCGGAGTCGCCATTCTGTCGCGCAATCTATGTGGGGGTTACAAGTAGAAATCAAGGTCACTTCATTATTATTCATTAATGTGCTTTGCTAAGTGATAACAAGTATAAAACAATTAAGGCTATTTTATTAATTTAAACATGCGAGGTTAGAAGACAGCAATAATAAACAACCAAGTTTTTTTTTTTTATTAACATACGAGGCTATGTTATAGACAAAATTGGCAAATATAAAGCAATTAATATGTGCAAAAGTAAAGTTTTGAAAATTGAGTAAGTTTTGAATATGAATTTTTATTTTTTGAAAAAATGTTTGTTTCTTTATAGGGATGATGCCACGATATTGTTGATCGCGCTCCTCCACCATAGAAACAATCTTGATTTGAGGTCGGTCTAAAAAATAGTTTATGTTTTTGAAAAAATGATTTAAAAGATTTAGTTCACATGTAGGCACATAAACATTTACACATAAATGCACATAATTCTTTTTTGAAATTCATGGGTAGGTGGTACTTCCGAGGATGCGTCTGGTTTAAAAATTGGAACTAGACTGGTAGTTCCTTTGACTTTCCCGCTAACGATAGGTTAGGAGATAGTACTTTATAATTTATTTCAAAAATAAGCAGAGTCATAATCAATCCAAAATTTAAAGAAAGACCAAATTATGTTGCAAGGTTTTGATATGGAATATTTTTAAACTAAGTAACTTGCTAAATTCATAAAATGATTCTAAAAATGTTGCATAATGAATGCGGAAATCTTCAAGAGGACAAATAGGATTTCTAATGATATTAACTAATTTTAAGGGGAGGGCACAAATATGCACAAACAAATTTTGTTAAAAATTATTTACAAACCTATAGACATGATTTCTAGGTGTTCAAAAGAAGGAGTAACACATATGCATGCTTTTGTAAATGATATGAACAAATTAATACTTAGGCATAGTTTCTAAGTGATAAGACAAATGAAAATTTATAACATATTTTAACATCTAACAACCTATTATATTATTAGGACTTGATTTTAATATTTAAAAATTAATGGAATCTAGTTATTATTTTTTAAGACTTATTAACAAAAGCGTCAAGCAAATTAAAAATTGATTAGATTATAACACCTATAAATATCAAATCTAGGTGGTTAAAGACAAACCTAGGCATGATTTCTAAAAAATTTATAATGAACAAGTAAGCATATAAATCCCCCTCCCCTAGACGACCCCCCAAATAAATTTATATATATGATCTAGGGTTACAATTGTTACAACATTCGAATAAATAAAAATAGGCAAAAATAAAATATATATATATATATATATATATATACATTCAAATAAACAAATAAATCTTTCTTCAATTAATCTTCAACTCGAACTTCAAGTTTGAAACCTGTCAAAGTAATCAAATAACGGTTAAGCAAAACAAATTGATTCACCTTTTACTCGAACAAAGTAGCAAAATAGCGAAGAAGAACACTTGAATAATTATCGGATTCTCAATGTATTGTTAAAGTAGCAAGAGAGCAATGAGAGAAGGGAGAGTGATGAGAGAATTTTTTGATTGAGAGTGAATGAGTGTCTGAGTTGTTGAGTTGATTAGTTGATGAGTTGATGAGTTGATGAGTTGATAAATAAAAGGGGTCTTATTTATATAGCAAAGAGGGGGAAACAAATAAGGAAAAGAAATATTTTTAAGGAATCAATTAATATTCCCTTTTCCTTATTTTAAAAGAGAGCCAAATCAGAATAATTTTAAAAATATTTCATTACCAAATATAAACAAGTAAGAATAAAAATTTGGAATAAAAAATATTTTCCTTAAAATAAAAAAAGTTAAAATCAGATTTAATTTGTTTTACCAAAATATGAGCAACTAAATATGACAAGGAAATAATAAGGTTGTCATAAACAAACCAGTAAGAATTAATCAATCCAAATATCAATGGGAGGAGGGATTAATTTTCTTTAGATAAAAATATTACAAAAAAAATACATTAACATAAATCATCCATAATTTTACCAAAATAAAGCTAGTACGAATCTATTTTGATTTATTTAAGATAAGCAAGTAAACAATTAAAGAAGACCAATTTATGCAATGTAAAATGATATAAGGAAAGGCATATTGTCATGCAGATTAGGGATTTATACTTACCATAATGGAAACACGTAAAAATCTCAGAATTAGAGTTAATCCCTTTCACATATTTTTTATAAAAAATCACATAATCTTATCATAATTAGTTCCGGAATCAAGAAATCAATTATTAAATCAGAAAAAATGCACCATTTACTCTAAAATTGCTAAGGTGCACAATCAATTACACAGAGACTTAATGAATAATCTACTCTATATCCAAGATATTCAACAACTAAAATTAGTGAAACATATACTGAATTTATAGGAAGAACCAAGCAAATTTGGAGCTGATTTAGATTGAAATGAGTATTTATCATTGAAAGATCATTATAAGCAATCTAATCATATTAGAACTCTATTCAATTCATAACGAATCATAACCAAGCAGAATTTCTAGAACATGAACAACAAAGTTAAAATAATAATAAAAAAAAATGTGAGATCACACAAGTAGACAAGGAATAAAAATGATAAAGGAAGCAAAATAGGGAAATATTACCAGGACTGATCTGTTTTTGCAGCTAAAGTAATGGGCTAATACACGTTACCAAAGACTACTGGCCGGAGTTCCACTGGAGGATGGCGGCGTCGGCTGCTGGTTGCTGTTGCTGGGGGGGGTCGTTGCTCGCCTGAGAAGAGGAGAGAAGGAAATAGAGAAGAGAGGAGAGACGGACGGCCGCCGGGGCTGCTGGTTGGCGCAGGGGTTCTCGCCGCGATCGCCGGGTCGTTGCCGGTGGCGCCGTGTCGCCGAGCCGCAGATCGAATTCAAAGCTGGCTTTGCAGGGCTGCTGGTCGCTGACTGCTGCTGCTTCCGGTGGTCTTCTCGGAGTCGTCCTCTTCTCTCGCCTGCAAAAATATGGAGAGAAAGAACGGGAAGGGAAGGAGAAGGGAAGAACGAAGAAAAGAGGGGGAAACTAAGTAGAAGGGCGAGGAGGGAGGCGGCTGGAGAGGGGTGGCGACAGAGGGGCGCTACACCTTCCGCTGATATTCCGCCGGCCGGAGAAGAAGGAGGAGCGGCGCTGGAGAGAGAAAGAGAGAGAGTGGCGGCTGCCAAGGAGGGGGGAGAAAAATGGGTTAGAATTTTAGGTTTTGGGGTCTTTTGGTGTTGAGAAAATGAAAGATTTAATCACGACCGTTGATCTAATTTGAAATGAGGGGCTAGGATTCGCTTAATAAAATAGATGGATGGGATTAAAAGATGAGATGTATTGAAATTAGATTGGAAAAGGTATGGAATGGCCAAAATTGCAATAGAAATTGACTAGAATTGACATGAAATGGTGGTTACAATTGAAATAAAATTGAAATTGGATAGGCTAGAATTGAAAGAAATTGGGATAAAATAGGCTAGAATTTAAATAATCTTAAGGAAAGTGTAGGAATTACTATTTAATTAAAATACTACATATATTAAAATATTTTTGTATAATTGAAAATCATCTAAATTTTAAAACATTTGAAATTCATAAAAAATAAAAAATATATAATAATATTAATAATAATTTTATAAAGTAAACAATACTAAAATATAATTTTTTGAGAAAAAATCGACTAAAACTTTAAAACTTTAGGTAAATTTTAGAATACGTATTTAGTCGAATAAAAATCCTCAAATGGTTAAAGGTCGGTCAAAATTGGGTGTCAACAGCGATGATGGCATGCGACGCCCGACGTTGTTCGACCGTGTGTGCTGTCCAACAGCGGTGATGTCATGCCACGCCTGACGTCGTTCGAATGTGTGTGCCGTCCAAAGGCTGTGATGGCATGTCACGCCCGATGTCGTTCGACCGTGTTTGCTGTCCAAAGGCGGTGATGTGCCACGCTTGACGTCGTTTGACCGTGTGTGCTTCCCAAAGGCGATGATGGAATGCCACGCCCGACGTCGTCCGACCGTGTGTGCTATCCAAGGGCAGTGATGTCATGCCACGCCCGACGTTGCTGACCGTGTGTGCTGTCCAAGGGCAGTGATGTCATGCCACGCCCGACGTTGCCGACCGTTAGTGCTGTCCCAGGGCGGTGATGTCATGCCTTGCCTGACGTTGCCGACCGTGTGTCCTGTCCAAGGGCGGTGATGTCGTGCCACGCCTGACGTCGTCCTATCGTGCGTGCAGTCCATGGGTGGTGATGCCATGCCACGCCCGACATTGCCGACCAAGTGTGCTGTCCAAGGGCGGTGATGTCATGCCATGCCTGACGTCGTCCGACCGTGCGTGCAGTCCAAGGGAGGTGATGTCATGCAACGCCTGACGTCATTCGATCGTGTGTGTTGCCCAACGGCGATGATCACATGCCACACCCGACGTCGTTCGACCAAGTGTGTTGTCGAGAGGCGGTGATGGCATGTCACGCCCGACGTCGTTCGACCATGCGGGCAGTCCAAGGGCGGTGATGTCATGCCACGCTCAACGTCGATCGATTGTGTGTGTTGTCCAAGGGAGGTGATGTCATGCCACGCCCGACGTCATCTGACTGTGTGTGCTGTCCAAGGGCGGTGATGGCATGTCACGCCCTACGTTGCCGACCGTGTGTGCTGTCCAAGGGCGGTGATGTCATGCCATGCCTGACATTGCCGTCCGTGTGTGCTGTCCGAGGGCGGTGATGTAATGCCACGCCAGACATCGTCCGACCGTGCGTGCAGTCCAAGGACGGTGATGTTATACCACGCGCGACGTCGTTCGACCGTGTGTGCTGTCCAAGTGAGATGATGTCATGCCATGCCATACATCATCCGACCGTGCGTGCAGTCCAAGGATAGTTATGTCATGCCACGCTCGACGTCGATCGACTGTGTGTGCAGTCCAAGGGAGGTGATGTCATGCCACGCCCGACGTCGTCCGACCGTGTGTGTTGTCCAAGGGCGGTGATGGCATGCCATGCCCAACATTGCCGACCGTGTGTGCTTTCCAAGGGTGGTGATGTCATGCCATGCCTGACATCGTCCGACCGTGCGTGCAGTCCAAGGGAGGTGATGTCATGCAACGCCTGACGTCATTCGATCGTGTGTGTTGCCCAACGGCGGTGATCACATGCCACACCCGACGCCGCTCGACCGCGCCGGCCCAAGAGCGATGATGTCATGCCACGCCTGACGTCGTTCGGATGTGTGTGCCGTCCAAAGGCGGTGATGTCATGCCACGGCCGATGTTGCCGACCGTGTGTGTTGTCCAAGGGCGGTGATGTCATGCCACGCCCGACTTTACCGACTGTGTGTGCTGTCCAAGCACGGTGATGTCATGCCACGCCCGACGTCGTCAAACCGTGTGTGCTTTCCAAAGGTGGTGATGGCATGTCATGCATGCCGTCATTCGACCGTGTTTGCCGTCCAAGGGCTATGATGGAATGCCACGCCCGACATCGTACGACCGTGTGTACTGCCCAAAGGTGATGATGGCATGCCACACCCGACGTCGTTCGACTGTGTGTGCTGTCCAAAGGCGGTGATAACATGTCACGCCCGACGTCGTCCGACCGTGCGTGCAGTCCAAGGGCGGTGATCTCATGCCACGCCCTATGACGTTCGACCGTGTGTGTAGTCCAAGGGAGGTGATGTCATGCCACGCCCGACGTCGTTTGACCGTGTGTGCTGCCCAAAGGCGATGATGGAATGCCACGCCTGACGTCGTTCGACCGTGTGTGCTGTCCAAAGGCGATGATGTCATGCCACGCCCGACGTTGCCGACCGTGCGTGCAGTCCAAGGGCGGTGATGACATGTCACCCATGACGTCGTTTGACCGTGTTTGCCATCCAAGGGCTATGATGGCATGCCATGCCCAACGTCGTTCGACCGTGTGTGCTGCCTAAAGGCGATGATGGCATGCCACACCTGATGTTGTTCGACCGTGTATGCTGCCCAAAGGCGATGATGGCATGCCACGCTCGACCTCGTTTGACCGTGTGTGCTGTCCAAAGGGGGTGATGTCATGCCACGCCCTACATCGTTCGACCGTGTGTGCTGCCCAAAGGCGATGATGGCATGCAACGCTTGACGTCGTCCGACCGTGCGTGCAGTCCAAGGGCGGTGATGTCATCCACGCCCGACGTTGCCGACCGTGTGTGCTGTCCAAGGGAGGTGATGTCATGCCACACCCAACGTCGTCCGACCGTGCGTGCACTAATAGGGAGGTGATGTCATGCCGCACCCGATGTCGTTCGACCGTGTGTGCTTCCCAACGGCGATGATGGCATGCCACACCCTACATCGTTCGACCGAGTGTGCTGTCCAAAGGCGGTGATGGCATGTCACGCCTGACGTCATTTGACCGTGCATGTAGTCCAAGGGCGGTGATGTCATGCCATGCCCAATGTCGTTTGATCGTATGTGCTGTCCAAGGAAGGTGATGTCATGCCACGCCCGACGTCGTTCGACCTTGCGTGCAGTCCAAGGGCAGTGATGTCATCCACGCCCGACGTTGCCTACCGTGTGTGCTATCCAAGGGCGTTGTGTCATGCCACACCCGACGTCGTCCGACCGTGAGTGCAGTACAAGGGAGGTGATGTCATGCCACACCCGATGTCGTTCAACCGTGTGTGCTGCTCAACGGCGATGATGGCATGCCACACCTGACGTCGTTCAATCGAGTGTGCTGTCCAAAGGCGGTGATGGCATGTCACGCCCGACGTCGTTCGATCGTTCATGCAGTCCAAGGGCGGTGATGTCATGCCATGCCCAACGTTGTTCGATCGTGTGTGCTGTCTAAGTGAGGTGATGTCATGCCACGCCCGACGTCGTCCGATCGTGTGTGGTGTCTAAGGGCGGTGATGGCATGCCACATCCAACGTTGTTCGACCGTGTGTGTTGTCCAAGGGCGGTGATGTCATGCCACATCCAACGTTGTTCGACCGTGTGTGTTGTCCAAGGGCGGTGATGTTATGCCACGCCTGACGTCGTTCGAGGGTAAGTTTGTATCCAAGAGAGGTGATGTTGACCGTGTGTGTTGTTCAAGGGCGGTGAAGGCATGTTACGCCCGACGTCATCAGACCGTGCGTGCAGTCCAAGGGCGGTGATGGCATGTAATGCCCGACTTCGTTCGACCGTGTGTGCTGTCAAAAGGCGGTGATGTCATGCCACACCCAATGTCGTTTGACCGTGTGTGCTGCCCAAAGGCGATGATGGAATGCCACGCCTGACGTCGTTCGACCGTGTGTGCTATCCAAAGGCGGTGATGTCATGCCACGCCCGATGTTGCCGACCGTGTGTGCTGTCCAAGGGCGGTGATGTCATGCCACGCCCGACGTCGTTCGATCATGCGTGCAGTTTAAGGGCGGTGATGTCATGCCACACCCGACGTCGTTCGACTGTGTGTGCTGTCCAAAGGCGGTGATGGCATGTAATGCCCGACTTCGTCCGACCGTGTGTGCTGTCCAAGGGCGGTGATGTCATGCCACGCCCAACGTCGTTTGACCGTGTGTGCTGCCCAAAGGCGATGATGGAATGCCACGCCCGACGTCGTTCGACCGTGTGTGCTATCCAAAGGCGGTGATGTCATGCCACGCCCGAAGTTGCCGATCGTGTGTGCTGTCTTAGGGCGGTGATATCATGCCACGCCCGACGTCGTTCGATCATGCGTGCAGTTTAATGGCGGTGATGTCATGCCACACCTGACGTCGTTTGACCGTGTGTGCTGTCCAAAGGCGGTGATGGCATAAAATGCCCAACTTCGTCCGACCGTGTGTGCTGTCCAAGGGCGGTGATGTCATGCCACACCCAATGTCGTTTGACCGTGTGTGCTGCCCAAAGGCGATGATGGAATGCCACGCCCGACGTCGTTCGACCGTGTGTGCTATCCAAAGGCGTTGATGTTATGCCACGCCCGACGTTGCTGACCGTGTGTGCTGTCCAAGGGCGGTGATGTCATGCCACGCACGACGTCGTTCGATCATGCGTGCAGTTTATGGGAGGTGATGTCATGCCACACCCGACGTCGTTCGACCATGTGTGCTGTCCAAAGGCGGTGATGGCATATCACGCCCGACGTTGCCGACCGTGTGTGCTGTCCAAGGGCGGTGATGTCATGCCACACCTGACGTCGTCCGACCGTGCGTGCAGTCCAAGGGCGGTGATGGCATGTCATGCCCGACTTCATTCGACCGTGTGAGCTGCCCAAAGGCGATGATGGAATGCCACGCCCGACGTCGTTCGACCGTGTGGGCTGTCCAAAGGCGGTGATTTCATGCCACACCCTACGTAGTCCGACTATGTGTGTTGCCCAAGGGCGGTGATGTCATGCCACGCCCGACGTTGTCCGACCATGTGTGCGTCCGAGGGGAGTGATTTAAAGCCACACAGGACGTTGCCGATGGTGTGTTCTGTCCTTGGGCGGTGATGACATGCCACGCCTGATGTTGCCGACCGTGTGTGCTGTCCAAGGGCGGTGATGTCATGCCACTCCCGGCGTTGCCGACCGTGTTTGCCGTCCAAGGGCTATGATGGAATGCCACGCCCGACGTCGTTCGACCGTGTGCTGCCCAAAGACGATAATGGAATGCCACGCCCGACGTCGTTCGACCGTGTGTGCTATCCAAAGGCGGTGAAGTCATGCCACGCGCGACGTTGCCGACCGTGTGTGCTGTCCTAGGGCGGTGATGTCATGCCACGCCTGACGTCGTTCGATCATGCGTGCAGTTTAAGGGAGGTGATGTCATGCCACACCCGACGTCGTTCGACCGTGTGAGCTGTCCAAAGGCGGTGATGGCATGTCACGCCTGACGTCGTTCGACCGTGCGTGCAGTCCAAGGGCGGTGATCTCATGCCACGCCCAACGTCGTTCGACCGTGTGTGTTGTCCAAGGGAGGTGAGGTCATGCCTTGCCCGACATCATTTGACCGTGTGTGCTGCCTAAAGGCGATGATGGAATGCCACGCCTTACGTCGTTCGACCGTGTGTGCTGTCCAAAGGCGGTGATGTCATGCCACGCCCGACGTCGTTCGACCGTGCATGCAATATGAGGGAGGTGATGTCATGCCACACCCGACGTCGTTCGACCGTGTGTTCTGCCCAACGGCGATGATGGCATGCCACACCCGGCGTCGTTCGACCGAGTGTGCTGTCCAAAGGCGGTGATGGCATGCACGCCTGACGTAGTTCGACCGTGCGTTCAGTCCAAGGGCGGTGATTTAATGCCACGCCCAACGTCGTTCGACCGTGTGTGCTGTCCAAGGGAGGTGATGTCATGCCACGCCCGATGACGTCCGACCGTGTGTGCTGCCCAAAGGCAATGATGGAATGCCACGCTTGACGTCGTTCGACCGTGTGTGCTGTCCAAAGGCGGTGATGTCATGCCACGCCCAACGTCGTTCGACCGTGCTTGCAATTTGAGGGAGGTGATGTCATGCCACACCCGACGTCGTTCGACCGTGTGTTCTGCGCAACGGCGATGATGGCATGCCACACCCGACGTCATTCGACCGAGCGTGCCGCCCAAAGGCGTGGATGGCATGTCACGCCCGACGAGTTCGACCGCGGCGCACCCAAGGGTGGTGATTTAATGCCACGCCCAACGCCGCTCGACCGTGTACCGCCCAAGGGAGTTGATGTCATGCCACGCCCGGCGACGTCCGACCGCAGGTGTGTCGCCCATGGGAGGTGGTGGCATGCCATGCCCGACATTGCCGACCGCGGTGTTCTCGCCAAAGGCCGGTGATGTCACGCCACGCCGGCGCTGCCGTGGTGTGCTTTCTGAGGGCGGTGATGTCATGCCACGCCCGACGTCCTCCGACCGCGCGCGGCACCCAAGGAGGTGATGTTATGCCATGTCCGACGCCATTCGACCGCGGCGTAGTCCAAGGGCGTTATGGCAAGTCATGCCCAACTTCGCTCGATCGCGTGTGCCGTCCAAAGGCGGTGATGTCATGCCACACCCAACGCCGCTTGACCGCGGTGTGTCGCCCAAAGGCGATGATGGAATGCCACGCCCGACATCGCTCGATCGCGGTGTGTTGCCCAAAGGCGGTGATGTCATGCCACGCCCGACGCTTGTTCAACCGCGTGTGCTGTCCAGCGGCGTTGATTGCATATCACGCCCGACGCCGCCGCATCGTGTCAGCCCAAGGGTGGTGATGTCATGCCACACCTGACGTCGTCCGACCGTGTGTGCAGTTCAAGGGCGGTGATGGCATGTCATGCCCGACTTCATTCGACCGTGTGAGCTGCCCAAAGGCGATGATGGAATGCCACGCCCGACGTTGTTCGACCGTGTGGGCTGTCCAAAGGCGGTGATTTCATGCCACGCCCTACGTAGTCCGACTATTTGTGTTGCCTGGCGGCGGTGATGTCATGCCACGCCCGACGTTGTCCGACCGCGGTGTGCTGTCCGAGGGAGTGATGTATCGTCGCCACACGACGCTGTCGATCGCGGTGTTCTGTCCAAGGGTGGTGATGACATGCCACGCCCGACGTTGCCGACCGTGTATGCAGTCCAAGGGCGGGGATGTCATGCCACGCCCGACGTTGTCAAACTGTGTGTGCTTTCCAAAGGTGGTGATGGCATGTCATGCATGCCGTCGTTCGATCGTGTTTGCCGTCCAAGGGCTATGATGGAATGCCACGCCTGACGTCGTTCGACCGTGTGCGCTGTCCAAATTCGGTGAAGGCATGTCACGCCCGACGTCGTTCGACCGTGTGTGCCGTCCCAAGGCTGTGATGGCATGTCACGCCCGGCGTCGCTCGATCACGCAGGCCGCCTAAAGACGGTGATGTCATGCCACGCCCGACGTCGTTTCACCGTGTGTGATTCCCAAAGGCGATGATGAAATGCCACGCCCGACGTCGTTCGACTGTGTGTGCGGTCCAAGGGCGGTGATGTCATGCCACGCCCGACGCCGCTCGATCGTGGTGTAACCGGCCCTGGGCGGCGGATGTCATGCCACGCCCGACGCTGCCGATCGTTTGTGCCGCCCTAAGGCGGGCGATGTCATGCCACCGCCCGACGCTGTCGACGATCGTGGTGGCCGCCTAAGGGCGGTGGATGTCGTGCCACGCCGACGCCATCCGATCGCGGCATGCAGTCCAAGGGGCGGTGATGTATTGCCACGCCTAACGCCGTCGATCGCTTGTGCGGTCCAAGCGGGCGATGATGGCATGCCACGCCGACGCTGCCGATCGCGGTGTGCCGTCTAAGCGGCGGTGATGTCGCCACGCCCGACGCCGCTCGACCGCGGCATGCGCCCAAGGGCGGTGATGTATTGCCACGCCCGACGCTGTTTAATCGCTTGTGCGGTCCAAGGGCGGTGATGTCATGCCACGCCCGATGTCGCCTGGACCGCGGCGAGCCCAGGCGAGGTGATGTAATGCCACGCCCGACGCCGTTGATCATGTGTGCCGCCCAAAGGCGATGATGGCATGCCACACCCGACGCCGCTCGACCGAGCGTGCCGTCCAAAGGCGCGGTGATAGTCATGTCACGCCCGACGCCGCTCGACCACGCGGTGTACCCAAGGGCGGTGATGTCATGCCACGCCCACATCGATCGACCGTGTGTGGCCGTCTGGGAGGTGATGTCATGCCACGCCCGCCGCCGTCGACCGCGGTGTGTCCAAGGGGGTGATGGCATGCCACGCCCGACGCCGTTTCATCGTGGTGTGTCCGCCCAAGGGCGGTGATGTCATGCCTCGCCCGACGTTGTGTTCGACGGTGTGGTGTCCGAGGGCGGTGATGTCATGCCATGCCCGGACGCCGCTCGACCATGCGCGGCACCCTAGGGCGGTGATATCATGCCACGCCCGACGTTGTTTGACCATTTGTGTTGTCCAAGGGCGGTGATGTCATGCCACGCCCGACGTCGTCAAACTGTGCGTGCAGTCCATGGGAGGTGATGTCATGCCACGCCCGACATCGTTTGACCATGGGTGCTGCCCAACGGCGATGATGGCATGCCACGCCCGATGTTGTTTGACCGAGAGTGCTTTCAAAAGGCGGTGATGTCATGTCACGCTCAACGTCACTCGACCATGTGTGCTGCCCAAAGGCGATGATGGCATGCCACGCCTGACGTCGTTCGATCGCGTGTGCTATTTTAGGGCGGTGATGTCATGTCACATCCCACGTTGTTCGACCATGTGTGATGTCCAAAGGTGGTGATGTCATGCCACGCCGAACGTCTTTCGATCGTGTGTGCTGCCCAAAGGCGATGATGGCATGCCACGCTCGACATTGTTCGATCGTGAGTTCTGTCCAAGGGCGGTGATGTAATGCCACGCCCGACGTAGTCCGACCGTGTGTGCTTTCTGAAGGCGGTGATGTCATGCTACGCCCAACGCCGCTCGACCGCGGTGTGTTGCCCAATGTCGATGATGGCATGCCACGCCTACATCATTCGATCGCGTGTGCTATCCAAGGGCGATGATATAATGCCACGCTTTAATGTAGTCCTACCATTTGTGCCGCCCAAGGGCGGTGGATGTCATGCCACTCCCGACGCCAGTCCGGATCGCAGGTACTATCCAAGGGCGGCGGTGATGCCGCGTGACGCCCGATATTGTTTGACCGTGCGTGCAGTCCAAGGGTGGTTATGTCATGCCACGCCCGATGTCGTCCGACCGTGTGCTGTCCAAGGGCGGTGATGGCATGCCACGCCCGATGTTGCCGACCGTGTGTGCTGTCCGAGGGCGGTTATTTCATGCCACGCCCGATGTCGTCCGACCGTGCTTGCAGTCCAAGGACAGGGATGTCATGCCACGCCCAACGTCGTTTGACCGTGTGTGCTATCAAGGGGCGGTGATGTCATGCCACGCACGACGTTGTCCGACCGTGCGTTCAGTCCAATGTAGGTGATGTCATGCCATGCCCGACATCGTTCGACCATGTAATCTACCCAACGGCGATGATGGCATGCCACGCAAGACGTCGTTCGACAGAGTGTGCTGTCAAAAGGCGGTGATGGCATGTCACGCCCGACGTTGTTCGACCGTGTGTGCTTTCCAAAGGTGGTGATGTCATGCCACGCCTAACATCGTTCGACCGTTTGTGCTGCCCATAGGCTATGATGGCATGCCATGCCCGACATCGTTCGACCGCGGTGTGCCATGGGCGGCGTTGATGTCATGCCACGCCCGACGAGTCCGACCGCGGTGTGCCGCCCAGCGCGGTGATGGCTTGTCACGCCCGACGTCGTTCGACCGTGTGTGCTGTCCTAAGGTGGTGATGTCATGCCACGCCCAACGTCGTTTGACCTTGTGTGCTGCTTAAAGGCGATGATGGCATGCCACGCCTGACATCATTCGACCGTGTGAGCTGTCCAAGGGCGGAGATGTTATGTGAGGCCCGATGTAGTCCGACCGTGTGTGCTTCCTAAGGGCGGTGATGTCATGCCACTCTCGACGTCGTCCGATAGTGTGAACTGTCTAAGGGCGGTGATGTCATGCCACACCTGACGTTGCCGACCGTGTGTGCTGTTCAAAGGCGTTGATGTCATGCCACACCCGATGTTGCCGACCAAGTGTGTTGTCCAAGGGCGGTGATGTCATGCCATTCCCGACGTCGTTTGACCATTTGTGCTGCCCAAAGGCGATGATGGCATGCAACGCTCGACGTCGTTCGACCGTGTGTGCTGTCCAAGGGTGTTGATGTCATGCCACACCCGACGTTGCCGACCGTGTGTGGTGTCCAAGGGCGGTGATGTCATGCCACGCCCGACGTTGCTGACCGCGCCTACAGTCCAAGGACGGGGATGTCATGCCACGCCCGACGTCGTTCGACCGTGTGTGCTATCCAGGGGCGGTGATGGCATAAAATGCCAAACTTCGTCCGACCGTGTGTGCTGTCCAAGGGAGGTGATGTCATGCCACGCCCAACGTCGTTTGACCGTGTGTGCTGCCCAAAGGCGATGATGGAATGCCACGCCCGACGTCGTTCGACCGTGTGTGCTATCCAAAGGCGTTGATGTTATGCCACGCCCGACGTTGCTGACCGTGTGTGCTGTCCAAGGGCGGTGATGTCATGCCACGCACGACGTCGTTCGATCATGCGTGCAGTTTATGGGAGGTGATGTAATGCCACACCCGACGTCGTTCGACCATGTGTGCTGTCCAAAGGCGGTGATGGAATATCACGTCCGACGCTGTTTAATCGTGTGTCGTCCAAGGGCGAGATGTCATGCCACACCCGAGGTCGTCCGACCACGCGCGGCCCAGCGGGCGGTGATGGCATGTCATGCCCGACTTCATTCGACCGCGGTGAGTCGCCCAAAGGCGATGATGGAATGCCACGCCCGACGCCGCTCGACCGTGGTCCGCCCAAAGGCGGTGATTTCATGCCACACCCTACGTAGTCCGACTATGTGTGTTGCCCAAGGGCGGTGATGTCATGCCACGCCCGACGTTGTCCGACCATGTGTGCGTCCGAGGGGAGTGATGTAAAGCCACACAGGACGTTGCCGATGGTGTGTTCTGTCCTTGGGCGGTGATGACATGCCACGCCCGATGTTGCCGACCGTGTGTGCTGTCCAAGGGCGGTGATGTCATGCCACGCCCGGCGTTGCCGACCGTGTTTGCCGTCCAAGGGCTATGATGGAATGCCACGCCCGACGTCGTTCGACCGTGTGTGCTGCCCAAAGACGATGATGGAATGCCACGCCCGACGTCGTTCGACCGTGTGTGCTATCCAAAGGCGGTGAAGTCATGCCACGCGCGACGTTGCCGACCGTGTGTGCTGTCCTAGGGCGGTGATGTCATGCCACGCCCGACGTCGTTCGATCATGCGTGCAGTTTAAGGGAGGTGATGTCATGCCACACCCGACGTCGTTCGACCGTGTGAGCTGTCCAAAGGCGGTGATGGCATGTCACGCCTGACGTCGTTCGACCGCGGCGCGTACCCAAGGGCGGTGATCTCATGCCACGCCCAACGCCGCTCGACCGTGCGTGTTGTCTGGCGGAGGTGAGGTCATGCCTTGCCCGACATCATTTGACCGTGTGTGCTGCCTAAAGGCGATGATGGAATGCCACGCCTTACGTCGTTCGACCGTGTGTGCTGTCCAAAGGCGGTGATGTCATGCCACGCCCGACGTTGTTCGACCGTGCATGCAATATGAGGGAGGTGATGTCATGCCACACCCGACGTCGTTCGACCGTGTGTTCTGCCCAACGGCGATGATGGCATGCCACACCCGGGCGCTGCTCGACCGAAAGTGTGTTGTCCAAAGCGCGGTGATGGCACGCACGCCCGACGAGTTCGACCGCGGCGCTCACCCAAGGGCGGTGATTTAATGCCACGCCCAACGTCGTTCGACCGTGTGTGCTGTCCAAGGGAGGTGATGTCATGCCACGCCAGATGACGTCCGACCGTGTGTGCTGCCCAAAGGCAATGATGGAATGCCACGCTTGACGTCGTTCGACCGTGTGTGCTGTCCAAAGGCGGTGATGTCATGCCACGCCCAACGTCGTTCGACCGTGCGTGCAATTTGAGGGAGGTGATGTCATGCCACACCCGACGTCGTTCGACCGTGTGTTCTGCGCAACGGCGATGATGGCATGCCACACCCGACGTCATTCGACTGAGTGTGCTGTCCAAAGGCGGTGATGGCATGTCACGCCTGACGTAGTTCGACCGTGCGTGCAGTCCAAGGGTGGTGATTTAATGCCACGCCCAACGTCGTTCGACCGTGTGTACTGTCCAAGGGAGTTGATGTCATGCCACGCCCGATGACGTCCGACCGTGTGTGCTGTCCATGGGAGGTGGTGGCATGCCATGCCCGACATTGCCGACTGTGTGTTCTGTCAAAGGCCGGTGATGTCACGCCACGCCCGGCGTTGCCGCCTCTGGTGTGCTTTCGAGGGCGGTGATGTCATGCCACGCCCGGCGTCCTCCGACCGCGGCGTAGTCCAAGGGCGGTGATGTTATGCCGCGGTCCGACGCCATTCGACCGCGGCGTAGTCCAAGGGCGTTATGGCAAGTCAGCGCCCAACTTCGCTCGGGACCGCGGTGTGCCGGCCCAAAGGCGGTGATGTCATGCCACACCCAACGTCGTTTGACCGTGTGTGCTGCCCAAAGGCGATGATGGAATGCCACGCCCGACATCGTTCGATCGTGTGTGTTGTCCAAAGGCGGTGATGTCATGCCACGCCTGACGTTGTCTAACCGTGTGTGCTGTCCAAGGGCAGTGATTGCATATCACGCCCGACGTTGCCGACCGTGTGTGCTGTCCAAGGGTGGTGATGTCATGCCACACCTGACGTCGTCCGACCGTGTGTGCAGTTCAAGGGCGGTGATGGCATGTCATGCCCGACTTCATTCGACCGTGTGAGCTGCCCAAAGGCGATGATGGAATGCCACGCCCGACGTTGTTCGACCGTGTGGGCTGTCCAAAGGCGGTGATTTCATGCCACGCCCTACGTAGTCCGACTATTTGTGTTGCCCAAGGGCGGTGATGTCATGCCACGCCTGACGTTGTCCGACCGTGTGTGCTGTCCGAGGGGAGTGATGTATCGTCGCCACACGACGCTGTCGCATCGTGGTGTTCTGGCCCAAGGGTGGTGATGACATGCCACGCCCGGCGTTGCCGACCGTGTGTGTCCGCCCAAGGAGGTGATGTCATGCCACACCCGACGCTGTCGACCGTCGTATGCGCCCAAGGGCGGGATGTCATGCCACGCCCGACGTTGTCAAACCGCGGTGTTTTCCAAAGGTGGTGATGGCATGTCATGCATGCCGCCGCTCGATCGTGGTTTGCCGCCCAAGCGGCTATGATGGAATGCCACGCCCGACGCCGCTCGACCGTGGTGCGCTTGTCCAAATTCGGTGAAGGCATGTCACGCCCGACGCCGCTCGACCGCGGTGTGCCGCCCCAAGGCCGTGGATGGCATGTCACGCCCGATGTCGCTCGATCACGCAGGCCGCCTAAAGCGCGGTGATGTCATGCCACGCCCGATGTCGCTTGTTCGTGTGTGATTCCCAAAGGCGATGATGGAATGCCACGCCCGACGCCGCTCGACCGCGGTGTGCTGTCCCAAGGGTGGTGATGTCTTGCAACCCCGACGTTGTCGATCGTGGTGTAATCGCCCAAGGGCGGTGATGTCATGCCACGCCCGACGTTGCCGACTGTTTGTGCTGTCCTAAGGCGGTGATGTCATGCCACTGCCCGACGTTGCCGATCGTGTGTGCTGTCTAAGGGCGGTGATGTCAGGCCACGCTCGACGTCATCCGATCGTGCATGCAGTCCAAGGGCGGTGATGTATTGCCACGCCCAACGTTGCCGACCGTTTGTGCGGTCCAAGGGCGGTGATGTCATGCCACGCTCGACGTTGCCGATCGTGTGTGCTGTCTAAGGGCGGTGATGTCAGGCCACGCCCGACGTCGTTCGACCGTGCATGCAGTCCAAGGGCGGTGATGTATTGCCACGCCCGACGTTGCCGACCGTTTGTGCGGTCCAAGGGCGGTAATGTCATGCCACGCCCGATGTCGTCTGACCGTGCGTGCAGTCCAAGGGAGGTGATGTAATGCCACGCCCGACGTCGTTTGATCATGTGTGCTGCCCAACAGCGATGATGGCATGCCACACCTGACGTCGTTCGACCGAGTGTGCTGTCCAAAGGCGGTGATAGCATGTCACGCCCGACGTCGTTCGACCATGCGTGCAGTCCAAGGGCGGTGATGTCATGCCACGCCTTACATCGATCGACCGTGTGTGCTGTCCAAGGGAGGTGATGTCATGCCACGCCCGCCGCCGCCTGGACCGCGTGTGCCGTCCAGCGGGGTGATGGCATGCCACGCCCGACGCCGCTGTTTCATCGTGTGTGCTGTCCAAGGGCGGTGATGTCATGCCTTGCCCGACGTTGTGTTCGTGTGTGGTGTCCGAGGGCAGTGATGTCATGCCATGCCTGACGTCGTTCGACCATGCGTGCAGTCCTAGGGCGGTGATATCATGCCACGCCCGACATCGTTTGACCATGGGTGCTGCCCAACGGCGATGATGGCATGCCACGCCCGATGTTGTTTGACCGAGAGTGCTTTCAAAAGGCGGTGATGTCATGTCACGCTCAACGTCGCTCGACCATGTGTGCTGCCCAAAGGCGATGATGGCATGCCACGCCTGACGTCGTTCGATCGCGTGTGCTATTTTAGGGCGGTGATGTCATGTCACATCCCACGTTGTTCGACCATGTGTGATGTCCAAAGGTGGTGATGTCATGCCACGCCAAACGTCTTTCGATCGTGTGTGCTGCCCAAAGGCATATGATGGCATGCCACGCTCGACATTGTTCGATCGTGAGTTCTTTCCAAGGACGGTGATGTCATTCCACGCCCGACGTAGTCCGACCGTGTGTGCTTTCTGAAGGCGGTGATGTCATGCTACGCCCAACGTCGTTCGACCGTGTGTGTTGCCCAAAGTCGATGATGGCATGCCACGCCCTACATCATTCGATCGTGTGTGCTATCCAAGGGCGATGATATAATGCCACGCTTAATGTAGTCCTACCATTTGTGCTGCCCAAGGGCGGTGATGTCATGCCACTCCCGACGTCGTCCGACAGTGTGTACTATCCAAGGGCGGTGATGTCATGTGACGCCCGATATTGTTTGACCGTGCGTGCAGTCCAAGGGTGGTTATGTCATGCCACGCCCGATGTCGTCCGACCGTGTGTGCTGTCCAAGGGCGGTGATGGCATGCCACGCCCGATGTTGCCGACCGTGTGTGCTGTCCGAGGGCGGTTATTTCATGCCACGCCCGATGTCGTCCGACCGTGCTTGCAGTCCAAGGACAGGGATGTCATGCCACGCCCAACGTCGTTTGACCGTGTGTGCTATCAAGGGGCGGTGATGTCATGCCACGCACGACGTTGTCCGACCGTGCGTTCAGTCCAATGTAGGTGATGTCATGCCATGCCCGACATCGTTCGACCATGTAATCTACCCAACGGCGATGATGGCATGCCACGCAAGACGTCGTTCGACAGAGTGTGCTGTCAAAAGGCGGTGATGGCATGTCACGCCCGACGTTGTTCGACCGTGTGTGCTTTCCAAAGGTGGTGATGTCATGCCACGCCTAACATCGTTCGACCGTTTGTGCTGCCCATAGGCTATGATGGCATGCCATGCCCGACATCGTTCGACCGTGTGTGCTGTACAAGGGCAGTGATGTCATGCCACGCCTGACGTAGTCCGACCGTGTGTGCTGTCCAAAGGCAGTGATGGCTTGTCACGCCCGACGTCGTTCGACCGTGTGTGCTGTCCTAAGGTGGTGATGTCATGCCACGCCCAACGTCGTTTGACCTTGTGTGCTGCTTAAAGGCGATGATGGCATGCCACGCCTGACATCATTCGACCGTGTGAGCTGTCCAAGGGCGGAGATGTTATGCAAGGCCCGATGTAGTCCGACCGTGTGTGCTTCCTAAGGGCGGCGGATGTCATGCCACTCTCGACGTCGTCCGATAGTTTGAACTGTCTAAGGGCGGTGATGTCATGCAACACCTGACGTTGCCGACCGTGTGTGCTGTTCAAAGGCGTTGATGTCATGCCACACCCGATGTTGCCGACCAAGTGTGCTATCCAAGGGCGGTGATGTCATGCCATTCCCGACGTCGTTTGACCATTTGTGCTGCCCAAAGGCGATGATGGCATGCAACGCTCGACGTCGTTCGACCGTGTGTGCTGTCCAAGGGTGTTGATGTCATGCCACACCCGACGCCGTTTGACCGCGGTGTGGTGTCCAAGGGCGGTGATGTCATGCCACGCCCGACGTTGCTGACCGCGCCTACAGTCCAAGGACGGGGATGTCATGCCACGCCCGACGTCGTTCGACCGTGTGTGCTATCCAGGGGCGGTGATGTCATGCCATGCCTGACGTTGTCCGACCGTGCGTGCAGTCCAAGAGAGGCGATGTCATGCCACGCCCGACATCGTTTGACCATGTGTTCTGCCCAACGGCGATGATGGCATGCCATGCCAGACGTCGTTCGATGGAGTGTGTTGTAAAAAGGCGTTGATGGCATGTCACGCTCGACGTTGTTTGACCGTGCGTGCTTTCCAAAGGCGGTGATGTCATGCTACGCCTAACGTCAATCGACCATGTGTGTTGCCCAAAGGTGATGATGGCATGCCACGCCCGACGTAGTTCGATCGTCTGGGTTGTCCAAGGATGGTGATGTTGTGTCACGCCCAACGTCGTTCGATCGTGTGTACTGTCCAAAGGCGGTGATGTCATGCCACACCCAACGTCGTTCGACCGTGTGTGCTACCCAAAAGCGATGATGGCATGCCATGCCCGACATCATTCGACCGTGTGAGCTGTCCAAGGGCGATGATATTATGCCACGCCCGATGTAGTCCGACCGTTTGTGCAGCCCAAGGGCGGTGATGTCATGCCACTCGACGCCGCCTCGACAGCTGTAATCGCCTAAGGACGGTGATGTCATGCCATGCCTGACTTTGCCGACCGTGTGTGTTGTCCAAGGGCGGTGATGTCATGCCACGCTCGATGTTGCTGACTGTTTGTGCTGTCCAAGGGCGGTGATGTCATTCCACGCCTGATATTGCCGACCGTGTGTGCTGTCCAAGAGCGGTGATGTCATGCCACTCTCGACGTCGCCCGACAGTTTGTACTTTCAAAGGACGGTGATGTCATGCCACGCCCGACGATGCCGATCGTGTGTGCTGTCCAAGGGCAGTGATGTCATGCCACGCCCGACGTTGCCGACCGTTTATGCTGTAATAGGGCGGTGATGTCATGCCACGCCCGATGTTGTCAACCGTATGTGCTGTCCAAGACTGGTGATGTCATTCCACGGCCGACGTTGCCGACTGTGTGTGCTGTCTAAGGGTAGTGATGTCATGCGACGCCCAACGTCGTCCAACCGTGCATTCAGTCCAAGGGCGGTGATGTCATGCCACGCCTGACGTCCTTTGACCGTGTGTGCTGTCGATAGGCGATGATGTCATGCCAAGACCGACGTTGCCGACCATGTGTGCTGTCCAAGGGCGGTGTTGTCATGCCAAGCCCGACGTCGTTTGACCGTTTGTGCTGCCCAAAGGCGATGATGGCATGTAACGCCCGACGTCGTTCGACCGTGTGTGCTGTCCAAGGGCGGTTATTTTATGCCACGCCCGACGTTGCCGACCGTGCGTGCAGTCCATGGGCGGTGATGTCAAGTCACGCTCGATGTCGTTCGACTATGTGTGCTGCCCAAAGGCGGTGATGACATGTCACGCCTGACTTTGTTTGACCGTGTTTGCCATCCAAGGGCTATGATGGCATGCCACGCCCAACGTCGTTCGACCGTGTGTGCTGCCTAAAGGCGATGATGGCTTGCCACACCTGATGTTGTTCGACCGTGTGTGCTGCCGAAAGGCGATGATGGCATGCCACGCTCGACCTCATTTGACCGTGTGTGCTGTCCAAAGGGGGTGATGTCATGCCATGCCCAACATCGTTCGACTGTGTGTGCTACCCAAAGGCGATGATGGCATGCAACGCCTGACGTCGTCTGACCGTGCGTGGAGTCCAAGGGCGGTGATGTCATCCACGCCCGATGTTGTTCAACCGTGTGTGCTGCTCAACGGCGATGATGGCATGCCACACCCGACGTCGTTCGACCGAGTCTGCTGTCCAAAGGCGGTGATGGCATGTCACGCCCAATGTCGTTCGACCGTGCATACAGTCCAAGGGCGGTGATGTCATGCCATGCCCAACGTCATTCTATCGTGTGTGCTGTCTAAGGGAGGTGATGTCATGCCACGCCCGACGTCGTTCGACCTTGCGTGTAGTGCAAGGGCGGTGATGTCATCCACGCCCGACGTCGTCCGACCGTGCGTGCAGTAAAAGGGAGGTGATGTCATGCAACAGCCGATGTCGTTCGACCGTGTGTGCTGCCCAACGGGGATGATGGCATGCCACACCCGACATCGTTTGACCGAGTGTGCTGTCCAAAGGCGGTGATGGCATGTCACGCCGGACGTTGTTTGACCATGCATGTAGTCCAAGGGCGGTGATGTCATGCGATGCCCAACGTCGTTCGATCGTGTGTGCCGTCCAAGGGAGGTGATGTCATGCCACGCCCGACGTCGGTCAACCTTGCGTGCAGTCCAAGGGCGGTGATGTCATCCACGCCCGACGTTACCGACCGTGTGTGCTATCCAAGGGTGGTGATGTCATGCCACAACCGACGTCGTCCGACCGTGCGTGCAGTACAAGGGAGGTGATGTCATGCCACATCCGATGTTGTCTGACGATGCGTGCAGTCCAAGGGCGAGTATGTCATGCAACCTCCAACGTCGTTCGACCGTGTGTGTTGTCCAAGGGCGGTGATGTTATGCCACGCCTGACGTCGTTTGAGGGTAAGTGCAATCCAAGGGAGGTAATGTCATGCCACGCCGACGTCGTTTGACCGTGTGTGTTGTTCAAGGGCGGTGAAGGCATGTTACGCCCGACGTCGTCAGACCGTACGTGCAGTCCAAGGGCGGTGATGGCATGTAATGCCCGACTTCGTTCGACCGTGGGTGCTGTCCAAAGGCGGTGATGTCATGCCACGCCCAACGTCGTTTGATCGTGTGTGCTGCATAAAGGCGATGATGGAATACCACGCCCGACGTCGTTCGACCGTGTGTGCTATCCAAAGGCGGTGATGTCATGCCACGCCTGACGTCGTTCTATTATGCGTGCAGTTTAAGAGAGGTGATGTCATGCCACACCAAACGTTGTTTGACCGTTTGTGCTGTCCAAAGGCAGTGATGGCTTGTCACGCCCGACGTCGTTCGACCATGCGTGCAGTCCAAGGGCGGTGATCTCATGCCACGCCCAACGTCGTTTGACCGTGTGTGTTGTCCAAGGATGGTGATGTCATGCCACGCCCGACGTTGTTTGACCGTGTGTGCTTCCCAAAGGCGATGATGGAATGCCACGCCCGACGTCGTTCGACCGTGTGTGCTGTCCTAAGGCGGTGATGTCATGCCACGCGCGACGTTGAACGACTATGTGTGCTTTCCAAGGGCGGTGATGTCATGCCACGCCCGACGTTGTTCGACCGTGCGTGCAGTTTAAGGGAGGTTATGTCATGCCACACCCAACGTCGTTCGATCGTGTGTTCTGCCCAACGGCGATGATGGCATGCAACACCCGACATCGTTCGACCGAGTGTGCTGTCCAAAGGCGGTGATGTCATGCCACGCCCAACGTCGTTCAACCGTGTGTGCTGTCCAAGGGAGGTGATGTCATGCCACGCCCGACGACGTATGACCGTGTGTGCTGTCCAAGGGAGGTGATGGCATTCCATGCCCGACATTGTCGACTATGTGTTCTGTCAAAGGGCGGTGATGTCATGCCATGCCCGGCGTTGCCGTCCGTGTGTGCTTTTTGAGGGCGGTGATGTCATGCCACGCGCGACGTCCTCCGACCGTGCGTGCAGTCCAAGGGCGGTGATGTTATGCCGTGTCCGACGTCGTCCAACTGTGCGTGTAGTCCTAGGGCGGTTATGGCATGTCATGCCCGACTTCGTTCGACTGCGTGTGCTGTCCAAAGGCGGTGATGTCATGCCACACCCAACGTCGTTTGACCGTGTGTGCTGCCCAAAGGCGATGATGGAATGCCACGCCCGACATCATTCGATCGTGTGTGCTGTCCAAAGGCAGTTATCTCATGCCACGCCCGACGTAGTCTGACCGTGTGTGCTGCATAAGGGCGGTGATGTCATGCCACGCCCAATGACGTCCGACAATGTGTACTGTCCAAGGGCGGTGATGTCATGCCACGCCCGTTGTTGCCGACCGTGTGTGCGGTCCAAGGGCGGTGATGTCATTCCAAGCCCGACGCTGTTTAATCGCGGTGTGCTGGGCCCAAGGGTAGTGATTTGATGCCATGCCCAACGCCGCCAAACCGTATGTTCTTTCCAGCGCGGTGATGCCATGTCCTCGCTCGCCATCGCTCGATCGTGGTTTGTCGCCCGCTGGCTATGATGGCATGCCACGCCGACGCCGCTCGACCATGTGTGCTTCCCAAAGGCGATGATGGCATGCCACGCCCGACGCCGCTCGACCGCGGTGGCCGGCCCAAAGCGCGGTGATGGCATGTCACGCCAGACGCCGCTCGACCGCGGTGCCGCCCAAAGGCGATGATGGCATGCCACGCCCGACGCCGCTCGACCGCAGGTGTGCTGTCCAAGAGCGGTGAGGTCATGCCACGCCTGACGTCGTTCGAATGTGTGTGCCGTCCAAAGGCGGTGATGTCATGCCACGCCCGATGTTGCCGACCGTGTGTGCTGTCCAAGGGCGGTGATGTTATGCCACGCCCGACGTTGCCGACCGTGTGTGTTGTCCAAGGGCGGTGATGTCATGCTACGCCCGACGTCGTCAAACCGTGTGTGCTTTCCAAAGGTAGTGATGGCATGTCATGCATGCCGTCATTCGACCATATTTGCCGTCCAAGGTCTATGATGGAATGCCACGCGCGACGTCGTTCGATCGTGTGTACTGCCCAAAGGCGATGATGGCACGCCACGCCCGACGTCGTTCGACCTTGTGTGCTGTCCAAAGTCGATGATGGAAAGCCACACCCGACGTCGTTCGACCGTGTTTGCCGTCCAAGGGCTATGATGGCATGCCACGCTTGACGTCGTTCTACCGTGTGTGCTGCCCAAAGGCGATGATGGAAAGCCACGCCCGACGTCGTTCGACCGTGTGAGCTGTCCATGAGCGGTGATTTCTTGCAACACCTGACGTCGATCGACCGTGTGTGCTGTCCCAAGGCTGTGATGGCATGTCACGCCCGATGACGTTTGATCGTGTGTGTTGTCTAAAGGCGGTGATGTCATGCCAGGCCTGACGTCGTTTGACCGTGTGTGATGCCCAAAGGCGATGATGGAATGCCACGCCCGACGTCGTCCGACTTTGTGTGCTGTCCAAGGGCGGTGATGTTATGCCACCCCCGACGTTGCCGATCGTGTGTGCTGTCCAAGGGCGGTGATGTCATGCCACGCCCGACGTTGCTGATCGTTTGTGTTGTCCAAGGGCAGTGATGTCATGTCACGCCCGACGTTGCCGATCGTGTGTGCTGTCTAAGGGCGGTGATGTTAGGCCACACCCGACGTCGTCCGACCGTGCATGCAGTCCAAGGGCGGTGATGTCATGCCACGCCCGATGTTGCCGACTGTGTGTGCGGTCCAAGGGCAGTGATGTCATGCCACGCCCGAAGTCGTCTGGACCGCGCGAGCAAATTCAAGCGGAGGTGATGTAATGCCAAGCCTGGACGCCGCTCGATCGTGCGTGTCGCCCAACGATGATGGCATGCCACACCTGACGTCGTTCGACCGAGTGTGCTGTCCAAAGGCGGTGATGGCATGTCACGCCCGACGTCATTTGATCGTGCGTGCAGTCCAAGGGCGGTGATGTCATGCCACGCCCGGACGCCGCTCGATCGTGGTGTCGGCCCAAGGAGGTGATGTCATGCCACGCCGACGCTGTCGACCGCTTGTGCCGTCCAAGGGCGCTGGCTGACATGTCACGCCCGACGTTAAGCCGATCGTAAGGTGTGGCCGTCTAAGGGCGGTGATGTCGTGCCACGCCCGACGCCGTCCGACCATGCCCAAGGGAGGCGGATGTCATGCCACGCCAACGCTGCCGACCGTGTGCGCCCCGGGCGGTGATGTTATGCCACGCCCGGTCGCCTGGACCGCAAGCGCAGCTCAAAGGCCGAGGTGATGTTATGCGCACGCTTGACATTGTTCGATCGTATGCAAGCGCCCAAGCGAGGTGATCGCATGCCACGCCCGACGCCGATCGACCGCGGTGTTGTCCGGCGGAGGTGATTTCATGCCACGCCGCCGCCGCCTGGACCGCGGTGTGTTTTTCAAGGGCGGTGATGGCATGCCACGCCCGATGTCGTTCGATCGTGTGTGCTGTCCAAGGGCGGTGATGTCATGTCACATCCCACGTCGTTCGACCGTGTGTGATATCCAAAGGTTGTGATGTCATGCCACGCCCAACGTCGTTCGATCGTGTGTGCTGCCCAAAGGCCATGATGGCATGCCACGCCCGACATCCTTCGATCGTGTGTGCTGTCCAAGGGCGGTGATGTCATGCAACACTTGACGTAGTCCGACCGTGTGTGTTGTCGAAAGGCGGTGATGACATGTCACGCCCGACGTCGTTCGATCGTAGTCGCCCAAAGGCGCTGATGTCATGCGTACGCCCAATGTCGCTCGACCGCGTGTGTCGCCTCTGCCGATGATGCCATGCCACGCCCGATATCATCCGATCGCGGTGTGGCCGTCAAGGGCGGTGATGTCGCGACATGCCCAACGAAGTCCGACCGCAGGTGCTGTCCCAAAGAAGTGATGGAATATCACGCCCGACGCCATTCGATCGCGCGTGTGCCGGCCCAAAGGCGATGATGTCATGCAACGCCCACGCCGCTCGACCGCAGTGTCGCTCCAAAGCCGATGATGACATCCCACACTCGACATCATTCGACCGTGTGTGCTGTCCAACGCCGGTGATAAAGTGCCACGCCCGACGTAGTCCTACCATGTGTGTTGCCCACGGGCGGTGATGTCATACCACTCCCGACGTCGTCCGATAATGTGTACCGGCCCACGGCCGTGGAAGTCATTCCACGCTTGATGTTGCCGATCGTGGTGTGCGTCCATGGGCGGTGATGTCATGCCACGCCCAACGCCGCTCGACCTCGCGGTGCTTAAAGCGCGATGACGGCATGCCACGCCCGACATCATTCGACCGCGGTGAGCTGTCCAAGGCGGTGATATTATGCCACGCCCGGACGAAGTTTGACCGCTTGTGTCCGCCTGGGCGCTGAATGTCATTCCACTCCCGACGCCGTCCGGACAGCAGTAATCGCCCAAGCGGCGTTGATGTCATGCCACGCCGACGCGTTGCTCATCAGGTCGCCGTCTAGGGCGATGATGTCATGCCACGCCCAATGTCGCCCTACCGCGGCGCAAATAGCGGTGGCTATGATGGCATGCCACGCCCGACGCCGCTCGACAAAGCAGGTGCCGCTCTAAAGGTGATGATAGCATGCCACGCCCGACGCCGCTCGACCGCAGTATGCCGCCCAAAGGCGTAGATGTTATGCCAAGCCCGGCGTAGTCCGACCGCGTGTGTTGCCTGGGTGGCGTGTGATGTCATGCCACTTCGACGCCGCCCGGACAGCAGGTACCGTCGGTGGTCGTGGATGTCATGCTACGCCGACGCTGCCGACCGTGGTGCCGCTCTAACGGGCGGTGATGCCATATCACGCTGACGTTGCCGACCGCGGTGTGCCGTCCAAGGGCGGTGATGTCATGCCACGCCCGATGTTGCCAACCGCTTGTGCCGTTTGGCGGCGGTGATGTCATGCCATGCCCGGCGATGCCGACCGCGTGTGTTGTCCAAGGCGGCGGTGATGTCATTCCACGCCCGACGTTGCCGATCAGGTGTGGCCCGCGGCGCGATATCATGCCACGCCTAACGCCGCTCCAACCGCGGCGCTACCCAAGGGCGGTGATGTTATGCCACGCCGACGCCCTTCGACCGCGGTTTGCCGTCCCAAAAGCGTGATGTCATGCCACGCCCGACGCTGCCGACCATGTGTTTTCGGCTGGCGGTGATGTAATGCAAAGCCCGACGCCATTTGGACCGCTTGTGCCGCCAAAGGCGATGATGGCATTCAACGACCAACGCCATTCGACCGTGTACCGCCCAAGGGTGGTGATAGCCATGCCACGCCCGACGCTGCCGAATCGCGGCGGTAGTCCAAGGGCGGTGATTTCAAGTCATGCCCGACGTCGTTCTACCGTGTGTGCTGCCCAAAGGCGATGATTGCATGTCACGCCTAACGTTGTTTAACCGTGTCTGCCATCCAAGGGCTATAATGGCATGCCACGCCCAACGTCGTTCGACCGTGTGAGCTGCCCAAAGGTGATGATGGCATGCCACACTTGACGCCGACCGCGGTGTGATGCCCAAAAGTCGATGATGGCATGCCACGCTTGACCTCGCTTCGACCGTGCGTGTGCTCCAAAGGGGGTGATGTCATGCCATGCCCAAAATCGTTCGACCGTGTGTGCTGCCCAAAGGCGATGATGGGATGCAACGCCCGACGCCGCTCGACCGTGGTTTGCCGTCCAAAGCGGCGGTGATGTCACGCCACACCCACGATGTCGTCCGACCGCAGGCGCCGCAAAGATCGGAGGTGATTTCATGCCACACCCGGCGTCGCACGACCGCGGTGTCCGCCCAATCCGCGATGATGGCATGCCACACCCGACGCCGCTCGATCCGGGCTGTCAGCCCAGGCGCGGTGATGGTCAATGTACGCCCAACATCGCTCGACCGCGTCACCGTCCCGGCGCGGCGATATTATGCCACGCCCGATGTAGTTCGACCGCTTATGCAGCCTCAAGGGCGGTGATGTCATGCCAATCTCGACGCCGCCCGACAAAGGTGTACTATCGCCCAAGGACGGTGATGTCATGCCACGCCCGACGAGCCGATCGCGGTGTGTTGTCCAAGGGCGTTGATGTCATGCCACGCCGACGTTGCCGACCGCTTGTGCCGTCCGCGGGCGGTGATGTCATGCCACGCCCGATATTGCCGACCGTGCGGGCCGTCCCAAGAGCGGTGATGTCATGCCACTCTCGACGTCGCCGACAAAGGTGTACTTTCTAAGCGATGGTGATGTCATGCCACGCCCGACGATGCCGATCGCGGTGTGTCAGTCTGGGCGGCGTTGATGTCATGCCACGCCCGACGCTGCTGCTCGCTTATGCTGTCCCGGCGGCGGTGATGTCATGCCACGCCCGATGTTGTTGATCGTGATATGCCGGCCCAAGACAGCGATGTCATTCCACGGCCGACGCTGTCGACCGGCGTGGCCGCCTAAGCGGCGTTGATGTCATGCCACGCCCAATGTCGCCCAACCGCGCGCTCACCCGCGGCGCTGATGTCATGCCACGCCCGACGCCCTTCGACCGCTTGCGGCCGTCAAAAGGCGATGATGTCATGCCATGCCCAACATTGGCTCGACCATGTGTCGTCCAAGGGAGGTGATGTCATGTCAAGCCCGACGCCGCTTGACCGCTTGTGCCGCCCAAAGGCGATGATGGCACGCAACGCCCGACGCCGCTCGACCGCAGGTGCTGTCCTAAGGGTGGTCATATCATGCCACGCCCGACGCTGCCGATCAGGGCGTGCGCAGTCCATGGGCGGTGATGTCAAGTGACGCCGATGTCGCTCGACCATGTGTGTCGCCCAAAGGCGGTGATGACATGTCACGCCGACGCCGCTTGACCGCAGGTTTGCCATCTCGCGGCTATGATGGCATGCCACGCTCAACGCCGCTCGACCATGTGAATCGCCTAAAGCGCGATGATGGCTTGCCAAACCTCGACGTTGTTCGACCGCGGTGTCGGTCGAAGGCGATGCGATGGCATGCCACGCCGACCTCATTTGACCGCGGTGTTGTCCAAGTGCGGTGATGTCATGCCACGCCCAACATCGCTCGACCGTGTGCCGCCCAAAGGCGATGATGGCATGCAACGCCCGACGCCGCCTGGACCGCGTACGCAGTCCGCTGGCGGTGATGTTATGCCACGCCCGACGCTGTTTAATCGCGCAGGCGCAGTAGTCCAAGGGCGTTGATGTCAAGTCATGCCCGACGCCGCTCGACCGCAGGTGCTGCCCAAAGGCGATGATCGCATGTCACGCCTAACGCTGTTTAACCGCGGTTCCGCCATCCAAGAGAGGCTATAATGGCATGCCACGCCCAACGCCGCTCGACCGTGCGAAATCGCCCAAAGCGATGATGGCATGCCACACCGACGCCGACCGTGGGTGATGCCCAAAGGCGATGATGGCATGCCACGCTTGACCTCGTTTGACCGTGTGTGCTGTCCAAAGGGGGTGATGTCATGCCACGCCCAAAATCGTTCGACCGTGTGTGCTGCCCAAAGGCGATGATGGCATGCAACGCCCGACGTTGCCGACCGTGTTTGCTGTCAAAGGACAGTGATGTCATGCCACACCCGACGTCGTCCGACCGTGCGTGCAAAGATAGCGAGGTGATTTCATGCCACATCCGGCGTCGCTCGACCGCGGTGTGCGCCTCACGGCGATGATGGCATGCCACACCCGACGTCGTTCGATCGAGTGTGCTGTCCAAAGGCGGTAATGACATGTAACGCCCAACATCGTTCGACCGTGTCAGCTGTCCAAGGGCGATGATATTATGCCACGCCCGATGTAGTCCGACTGTTTATGCAGCCCAAGGGCGGTGATGTCATGCCAATCTCGACGTCGCCCGACAAAGGTAATCGCCTATGACGGTGATGTCATGCCATGCCCGACTTTGCCGACCGCGGTGTTGTCCAAGGGCGCTGATGTCATGCCACGCCGACGTTGCCGACCGCTTCAGTGCCGTCCAAGGGCGGTGATGTCATGCCACGCCCGATATTGCCGATCGCGGTGTGCCGGCCCAAGAGCCGGGTGATGTCATGCCACTCTCAACGCCGCCTCGACGGCGCACTTTCTAAGGATGGTGATGTCATGCCACGCCCGACGATGCCGATCGTGTGTGCTGTCCAAGGGTAGTGATGTCATGCCACGCCCGACGTTGCCGTCCGTTTATGTTGTCCATGGGCGGTGATGTCATGCCACGCCCGATGTTGTTGACCGTATATGCTGTCCAAGACCGGTGATGTCATTCCACAGCCGACGTTGCCGACCGTGTGTGCTGTCAAAGGGCAGTGATGTCATGCCACGCCCAACGTCGTCCAACAGTGCGTTCAGTCCAAGGTCGGTGATGTCATGCCACGCCTGACGTCCTTCGACCGTGTGTGCTGTCGAAAGGCGATGATGTCATGCCAAGCCCAACATTGGCGACCATGTGTGCTGTCCAAGGGAGGTGATGTCATGTCAAGCCCGACGTCGTTTGACCGCCAGCTCGCCCAAAGGCGATGATTGCATGTAACGCCCGACGCCGCTCGACCGCGGTGTGCTGTCCAAGGGCGGTTATTTTATGCCACGCCCGATGTTGCCGACCGCGGCGTAAATCCCAAGGGCGGTGATGTCAAGTCACGCCCGATGTCATTCGACCGTGTGTGCTGCCCAAAGGCGGTGATGACATGTCACCCATGACGTCGTTTGACCGTTTTTGCCATCCTAGGGCTATGATGGCATGCCACGCCCAACGTCGTTCGACCGTGTGTGCTGCCTAAAGGCGATGATGGCATGCCACACCCGGCGTTGTTCGACCGCGCGTGTTGCCGTAAAGGCGGCGATGGCATGCCACGCCGACCTCATTTGACCGCGGTGCCGCCCAAAAGGGGTGATGTCATGCCACTCCCAATATCGCTCGACCGCAGGTGCTACCCAAAGGCGATGATGGCATGCAACGCCTGACGTCGTCTGACCGTGCGTGGAGTCCAAGGGCGGTGATGTCATCCACGCCCGATGTTGTTCAACCGTGTGTGCTGCTCAACGGCGGTGATGTCATGCCACACCGGACATCGTCCGACTGTCCGTGCAGTAAAAGGGAAGTGATGTCATGCAACACCCGATGTCGTTCGACCGTGTGAGCTGCCCAACGGCGATGATGGCATGCCTCACCCGACATCGTTCAAACGAGTGTGCTGTCCAAAGGCGGCGAAGGGATGTCACGCTGGACGTTGTTTGACCGTGCGTGCAGTCTAAGGGCGGTGATGTCATGCCACGCACAACGTTGTTCGACCATATGTGCGGTCCAAGGGAGGTGATGTCATGCCACGCCTGACGTCTTTTGACAATAGGTGCTTCCCAACGGCGATGATGGCATGCCACGCCTGACGTCGTTCGACCGAGTGTGTCGTCAAAAGGCGGTGACTGCATGTCACACCCGACGTTGTTCGACCGTGTGTGTTGTCCAAAGGCAGTGATGTCATGCCACGCCCAACGTCACTCGAACTTGTGTGCTGCCCTTAGGCGATGATGGCATGCTACGCCCGACGTCGTTCCATCGTGTGTGCTGTCTAAGGGCGGTGATGTCATGTCACGTCCCACGTCGTTCGACCGTGTATGATGTCCAAAGGTGGTGATGTCATGTCACGCCCAACGTCATTCGATCATGTGCGCCCAAAGGCGATGATGGCATGCCACGCCCGACATCGCTCGACCGTGTGCCGGCCCCAAGGCGATGATCTCATGCCACGCCCGACGAGTCCGACCATGTGTGTTGTCCAAGCGGTCGTGATGCCATATCACGCCCGACGCCGCTCAACCGTGTGCCGGCCCAAAGGCGGTGATTTCGCAAAGCCTCGATGTCGCTCGACCATGTGTGTCGCATAAAGCGGTGTGTGATGGCATGTCAAGCCCGGCGTCGCTGACCGCGGTGATGCCCAAAGGCGATGATGGAATGCCACGCCTGAGGTCGTCCGACTGTGTGTGCTGTCCAAGGGCGGTGATGTCATTCCACGCTCGACGTTGCCGACTGTTTGTGTTGTCCAAGGGCGGTAATGTCATGCCACGCCCGACGTTGCTGATCGTGTGTGTAGTCTAAGAGAGGTGATTTAAGGCCACGCCCGACGTCATCCAACCGTGCGTGAAGATCAAGGGCGGTGATCTCATGCCACGCCCGACGTTGTCCGACCGTGCATGCAGTCCAATGGCGGTGATGTCATGCCACGCCTGACGTTGCTAACCAAGTGTGCGGTCCAAGGGCGGTGATGTCATGCCACGCCCGACGTTGTTTGACCGTGCGTGCAGTCTAAGGGAGGTGATGTAATGCCACGCCCGACGTCGGTCGATCGTGTGTGCTGCCCAACGGCGATGATGGCATGCCACACCTGACGTCGTTCGACCGAGTGTGCTATCTTAAGGCGATGATGGCATGTCACGCCCGATATTGTTTGACCGTGCGTGCAGTCAAAGGGCGGTGATGTCATGCCACGCCTGACGTCGATCGACCATGTGTGCAGTCCAAGGGAGGTTATGTCATGCCACGCCCGATGTCGTTCGACCGTGTGTGCTGTCCAAGGCCGGTGATGGCATGCCACGCCCGATGTTGCCGACCGTGTGTGCTGTCCAAGGGCGGTTATTTCATGCCACGCCCGATGTCGTCCGACCGTGCTTGCAGTCCAAGGACAGGGATGTCATGCCACGCCCAACGTCGTTTGACGGTGTGTGCTATCAAGGGGCGGTGATGTCATGCCACGCACGACGTTGTCTGACCTCGCGCCCAACGTAGGTGATGTCATGCCATGCCCGACATCGCTCGACCATGTGATCTACCCAACGGCGATGATGGCATGCCACGCAAGACGCCGCTCGACCGCAGTGTGCCGCTGCGCGCGGTGATGGCATGTCACGCCCGACGCTGTTCGACCAGCGTGCTTTCCAGCGCGGTGATGTCATGCCAAGCTTCAACGCCGCTCCACCGCTTGTGCGCCCAAAGGCAATGATGGCGCCCCTGCCCGACATCGCTCGACCGCGTGTGCCGCACTAAGGCGGCGCGATGTCATGCCACGCCCGACGAGTTCGACCGCGGTGTGCCGTCCAAAGAGGTGATGGCATGTCACGCCCGACGTCGTTCGACCGTGTGTGCTGTCCTAAGGTGGTGATGTCATGCCACGCCCAACATCGTTTGACCTTGTGTGCTGCTTAAAGGCGATGATGGCATGCCACGCCTGACATCATTCGACCGTGTGAGCTGTCCAAGGGCGGAGATGTTATGCGAGGCCCGATGTAGTCCGACCGTGTGTGCTTCCTAAGGGCGGTGATGTCATGCCACTCTCGACGACGTCCGATAGTGTGTATTGTCTAAGGGCGGTGATGTCATGCCACGCCCGACGTCCTCCGACCGTGCGTGCAGTCCAAGGGCGGTGATGTTATGCCACACCCGATGTTGCCGACCAAGTGTGCTGTCCAAGGGCGGTGATGTCATGCCATTCCTGACGTTGTTTGACCGTTTGTGCTGCCCAAAGGCGATGATGGCATGCAACGCTCGATGTCGTTCGACCGTGTGTGCTGTCCAAGGGTGGTGATGTCATGCCACACCCGACGTTGCCGACCGTGTGTGGTGTCCAAGGGCGGTGATGTCATGCTACGCCCGACGTTGCTGACCGTGCCTACAGTCCAAGGACGGTGATGTCATGCCATGCCTGACGTTGTCCGACCGTGCGTGCAGTCCAAGAGAGGTGATGTCATGCCACGCCCGACATCGTTTGACCATGTGTTCTGCCCAACAGCGATGATGGCATGCCATGCCAGACGTCGTTCGATGGAGCGTGTGTTGCCAAAGCGCGGTGATGGCATGTCACGCCCGACGCTGTTCGACCGCGGCGCGCTTTTCCAAAGGCGGTGATGTCATGCTACGCCTAACGTCAATCGACCATGTGTGTTGCCCAAAGGTGATGATGGCATGCCACGCCCGACGTAGTTTGACCGTGTGTGTTGTCCAAGGACGGTGATGTTGTGTCACGCCCAACGTCGTTCGATCGTGTGTACTGTCCAAAGGCGGTGATGTCATGCCACACCCAACGTCATTCGACCGTGTGTGCTACCCAAAAGCGATGATGGCATGCCATGCCCGACATTATTCGACCGTGTAAGCTGTCCAAGGGCGATGATGTTATGCCACGCCCGATGTAGTCCGACCGTTTGTGCAGCCCAAGGGCGGTGATGTCATGCCACTCTCGACGTCGCCCGACAGTGTGTACTGTCTAAGGACGGTGATGTCATGCCATGCCTGACTTTGCCGACCGTGTGTGTTGTCCAAGGGCGGTGATGTCATGCCACACTTAATGTTGCTGACCGTTTGTGCTGTCCAAGGGCGGTGATGTCATTCCACGCTCGATATTGCCGACCGTGTGTGCTGTCCAAGAGCGGTGATGTCATGCCACTCTCGACGTCGCCCGATAGTTTGTACTTTCAAAGGACAGTAATGTCATGCAACGCCCGACGATGCCGATCGTGTGTGCTGTCCAAGGGCAGTGATGTCATGCCACGCCCGACGTTGCCGACCGTTTATGCTGTCCAAGGGCGGTGATGTCATGCCACGCCCGATGTTGTCGACCGTATGTGCTGTCCAAGACTGGTGATGTCATTCCACGGCCGACGTTGCCGACCGTGTGTGCTGTCCAAGGGTAGTGATGTCATGCGACGCCCAACGTCGTCCAACTGTGCATTCAGTCCAAGGGCGGTGATGTCATGCCACGCCTGACGTCCTTCGACCGTGTGTGCTGTCGATAGGCGATGATGTCATGCCAAGCCCGACGTTGCCGACCATGTGTGCTGTCCAAGGGCGGTGTTGTCATGCCAAGCCCGACGTCGTTTGACCGTTTGTTCTGCCCAAAGGCAATGATGGCATGCAACGCCCGACGTCGTTCGACCGCGGTGTGCCGCCCAAGGGCGAAGAGGTCATGCCACGCCCGACGCTGTCGACCGCGGCGCAACCCATGTGCGGTGATGTCAAGTCACGCTCGATATCGTTCGACTATGTGTGCTGCCCAAAGAGGGTGATGACATGTCACGCCTGACGTTGTTTGACCGTGTTTGCCATCCAAGGGCTATGATGGCTTGCCACACCTGATGTTGTTCGACCGTGTGTGCTGCCGAAAGGCGATGATGGCATGCCACGCTCGACCTCATTTGACCATGTGTGCTGTCCAATGAGGGTGATGTCATGCCACGCCCAACATCGTTCGACCGTGTGTGCTACCCAAAGGCGATGATGGCATGCAACGCCTGACGTCGTCTGACCGTGCGTGTAGTCCAAGGGCGGTGATGTCATCCATGCCCGACGTTGCCGACCGTGTGTTCTGTCCAAGGGCGGTGATGTCATGCAACACCCAACGTCATCCAACCGTGCGTGCACTAAAAGGGAGGTGATGTCATGCCGCACCCGATGTCGTTCGACCGTGTGTGCTTCCCGATGGCGATGATGGCATGCCACACCCTACATCGTTCGACCGAGTGTGCTGTCCAAAGGCGGTGATGGCATGTCACGCCTGACGTTGTTTGACCGTGCATGTAGTCCAAGGGTGGTGATGTCATGCCATGCCCAATGTCATTTGATCGTGTGTGCTGTCCTAGGGAGGTGATGTCATGCCACGCCCGACGTCGTTCGACCTTGCGTGCAGTCCAAGGGCAGTGATGTCATCCATGCCCGACGTTGCCTACCGTGTGTGCTATCCAAGGGTGGTGATGTTATGCCACAACCGACGTCGTCCGACCGTGTGTGCAGTACAAGGGAGGTGATGTCAAGCCACACCCGATGTCGTTCAACCGTGTGTGCTGCTCAACGACGATGATGGCATGCCACACCCGACGTCGTTCGATCGAGTCTGCTGTCCAAAGGCGGTGATGGCATGTCACGCCCGGCGTCGCTCGACCGCATGCGCTCCGCGGCGTTGATGTCATGCCATGCCCAACGCCGTTCTATCGTGGTGTGCCGTCTGGCGGAGGTGATGTCATGCCACGCCCGACGCCGTCCGACCGCGGTGTGGTGTCTAAGGGCGGTGATGGCATGCCACATCCGGCGTCGCCTGACCACGCGCGGCAAATTCCCAAGGGCGGTTATGTCATGCCACCTCCAACGTCGTTCGACCGTGTGTGTTGTCCAAGGGCGGTGATGTTATGCCACGCCTGACGTCGTTTGAGGGTAAGTGCAATCCAAGGGAGGTGATGTCATGCCACGTCGACGTCGTTTGACCATGTGTTGTTCAAGGGCGGTGAAGGCATGTTACGCCCGACGTCGTCAAACCGTACGTGCAGTCCAAGGGCGGTGATGGCATGTAATGCCCGACTTCGTTCGACCATGGGTGCTGTCCAAAGGCGGTGATGTCATGCCACGCCCAACGTCGTTTGATCGTGTGTGCTGCACAAAGGCGATGATGGAATACCACGCCCGATATTGTTTGACCGTGTGTGCTATCCAAAGGCGGTGATGTCATGCCACGCCTGACGTTGCCGACCGTGTGTGATGTCCAAGGGTGGTGATGTCATGCCACGCCCGACGTCGTTCGATTATGCGTGCAGTTTAAGAGAGGTGATGTCATGCCACACCAAACGTTGTTTGACCGTTTGTGCTGTCCAAAGGCAGTGATGGCATGTCACGCCCGACGCCGCTCGACCACGCGCGCCCAAGGGCGGTGATCTCATGCCACGCCCAACGTCGTTTGACCGTGTGTGTTGTCCAAGGAAGGTGATGTCATGCCACGCCCGACGTTGTTTGACCATGTGTGCTGCCCAAAGGCGATGATGGAATGCCACGCCCGACGTCGTTCGACCGTGTGCTTTGTCCTAAGGCGGTGATGTCATGCCACGCCCGACGTTGAACGACCGTGTGTGCTTCCCAAGGGGGGTGATGTCATGCCACGCCCGACGTTGTTCGACCGTGCGTGCAGTTTAAGGGTGGTTATGTCATGCCACACCCAACGTCGTTCGACCGTGTGTTCTTCCCAACGGCGATGATGGCATGCCACACCCGACATCGTTCGACCGAGTGTGCTTTCCAAAGGCGGTGATGTCATGCGACGCCCAACGTCATTCGACCGTGTGTGCTGTCCAAGGGAGGTGATGTCATGCCACGCCCGACGACGTCCGACCGTGTGTGCTGTCCAAGGGAGGTGATGGCATTCCATGCCCGACATTGTCGATCGCGGTGTTCCGCCAAAGGGCGGTGATGTTATTCCATGCTCGGGCGCTGCCGCCTGGTGTGCTTTCGAGGGCGGTGATGTCATGCCACGCCCGACGCCCTCCGACCGCGGCGTACCCAAGGGCGGTGATGTTATGCCGCGTCCGACGCCATCCAACTGCGGCGTAGTAGTCCTAGGCCGGTTATGGCATGTCATGCCCGACTTCGCTCGATCAAGCGCAGGCCGTCCAAAGGCGGTGATGTCATGCCACACCCAACGCCGCTTGACCGTGCGGCGCCCAAAGGCGATGATGGAATGCCACGCCCGACATCGTTCGATCATGTGTGCTGTCCAAAGGCGGTTATCTCATGCCACGCCCGACGTAGTCCGACCGCTGCAGGTGCGCATGCGGTCGTGATGTCATGCCACGCCCAATGACGTCCGACAATGTGTACTGTCCAAGGGCGGTGATGTCATGCCACGCCCGTTGTTGCCGACCGTGTGTGCGGTCCAAGGGCGGTGATGTCATTCCAAGCCCGACGTTGCCGACCGTGTGTGCTGTCCAAGGGCAGTGATTTGATGCCATGCCCAACGTCGTCAAACCGTATGTTCTTTCCAAAGGCGGTGATGGCATGTCATGCTCGCCGGCCGCTCGGGATCGTGGTTTGCCGCCCGCGGCTATGATGGCATGCCACGCCCGACGCCGCTCGACCACGCAGTGCTTCCCAAAGGCGATGATGGCATGCCACGCCCGACGCCGCTCGACCGCGTGTGCCGTCCCAAAGCGGTGATGGCATGTCACGCCAGACGCCGCTCGACCGCGGTGTGCCGCCAAAGGCGATGATGGCATGCCACGCCCGGCGTCGCTCGACCGCGGTGTGCTGTCCCAAGAGCGGTGAGGTCATGCCACGCCCGACGCCGCTCGAATGTGTGCCAGCCCAAAGGCGGTGATGTCATGCCACGCCCGATGTTGCCGACCGCGGTGCCGTCCAAGGGCGGTGATGTTATGCCACGCCCGACGCTGTTTAATCGCGTGGTGTTGTCGCGGCGTTGATGTCATGCCACACCCGACGTCGTCAAACCGTGTGTGCTTTCCAAAGGTAGTTATGGCATGTCATGCATGCCGTCATTCGACCATGTTTGCCGTCCAAGGTCTATGATGGAATGCCACGCGCGACATCGTTCGACCGTGTGTACTGCCCAAAGGCGATGATGGCATGCCACGCCCGATGTCGTCCGACTGTGTGTGCTGTCCAAGGGCGGTGATGTCATGCCACGCCCGACGGTACCGATCGTGTATGCTGTCCAAGGGCGGTGATGTCATGCCACGCCCGACGTTGCCAACCGTTTGTGCTTTCTAAGAGCGGTGATGTCATGTCAAGCCCGACATTGCCGATCGTGTGTGTTGTCTAACAGCGGTGATGTTAGGCCACGCCCGACGTCGTCCGACCGTGCGTGATGTCCAAGGGCGGTGATGTTATGCCAGGCTCGATGTCGTCCGACCGTGCATGCCGTACAAGGGCGGTGATGTCATGCCACGCCCGACGTTGCCGACCGTGTGTGCGGGCCAAGGGCAGTGATGTCATTCCACGCCCGATGTCGTCTGGATCGCGGCGCGGTACCCAAGGGAGGTGATGTAATGCAACGCGCGACGCCGCTCGATCGCGGTGTGCTCCCAACAACGGCGATGGATGCCACACTGGCGTCGCTCGATCGCGGCGCGTACCCAAGGACGGTGATGTCATGCCACGCCCGACGCCAATCGACCGTGTGCCGCTCCGCGGAGGTGATGTCATGCCACGCCCGGCCATCCTCCTGACCGTGTGCCGGCCGGGCCGTGATGTCATGCCACGTCCGATGTTGCCGATCGTGTGTGCTTTCCAAGGGCGGTGATGTCATGCCACGCTCGACGTAGTCCGACCGTGCGTGCAGTCCAAGGGCGGTGATATCATGCCACGCCCGACGTTGTTCGACCATGTGTGCTGTCCAAGGGCGGTGATGTCATGCCATGCCCAACGTCGTCCGACTGTGTGTGTAGTCCAAGGGAGGTGATGTCATGCCATTCCCGATGCCGTTTGACCATTGGTGCTGCCCAACGGCGATGATGGCATGCCACGCCCGATGTCATTCGACCGAGTGTGCTATCAAATGGCTGTGATGGCATGTCACACTCGACGTTGTTCGACCGTGTGTGTAGTCTAAAGGCGGTGATGTCATGTCACGCCCAACGTCGCTCGACCGTGTGTGCTGCCCAAAGAAGATGATGGAATGCCACGCCCAACGTCGTTCGATCGCAGGCTGTCCGCGGCGGTGATGTCATGTCACGTCCCACGTCGTTCGACCATGTGTGATGTCCAAAGGTGGTGATGTCATGCCACGCCCGATGTTGCCGACCGTGTGTGCTGTCCAAGGGCGGTGATGTCATTCCACGCCCGACGTTGCCGACCGTGTGTGCTATCTAAGGGCGGTGATGTCATACCACGCCCGACGTCGTCAAATCGTGTTTGCTTTCCAAAGGTGGTGATGGCATGTCATGCATGCCGTCGTTCGACCGTGTTTGCCAACCAAGGGCTATGATGGAATGCCACGCCCGACGTCGTTCGACCGTGTGTGCTGCCCAAAGGCGATGATGGCATGCACCGCCCGACGTCGTTCGACCGTGTGTGTTGCCCAAAGGCGATGATGGCATGCCACGCCCGACGTCATTCGACCGTGTGTGCTGTCCAAAGTCGGTGATGGCATGTCACGCCTGATGTTGTTCGACCGTGTGTGCCGCCTAAAACCGATGATGGCAAGCCACGCCCTACATCGTTCGACCGTGTGTGCTGTCCAAAAGCGGTGATTTCTTGCAACGCCTGACGTCGTTCGACTGTGTGTGTAGTCCAAAGGCTGTGATGGCATGTCACGCCCAATGTCGTTCGATCGTGTGAGCTGTCTAAAGGCGGTGATGTCATGCCACGCCCGACGTCGTTTGACCATGTGTGATGCCTAAAGGCGATGATGGAATGCCACGCCCGACGTCGTCTGATTGTGTGTGCTGTCCAAGGGTGGTGATGTCATGCCACGCCTGACGTTGATGATCGTGTGTGATGTCCAAGGGCGGTGATGTCATGCAACGACTGACGTTGCCGACCATTTGTGCTGTCCAAGGACGGTGATGTCATGTCATGCCCGACGTTGCCGACCGTGTGTTCTGTCTAAGGATGGTGATGTCATGTCACGCCCGACGTTGCTGACGTGCATGAAGATCAAGGGCGGCGATGTCATGCCACGTTCGAAGTCGTCCGACCGTGCATGCAGCCCTAGGGCGGTGATGTCATGCCACGCCCGACGTTGCCAACCGAGTGTGCGGTCCAAGGGCGGTAATGTCATGCCACGCCCGACGTCGTCTGACCGTGCGTGCAGTCCAAGGGAGGTGATTTAATGCCACTCCAAACGTCGTTCGATCGTGTGTGCTGCCCAACGGCGATGATGGCATGCCACACCCGACGTCGTTCGACTGAGTGTGCTATCTTAAGGCGGTGATGGAATGTCACGCCCGACGTCGTTTGACCGTGCGTGCAGTCCAAGGGCGGTGATGTCATGCAACGCCCGACATCGATCGACCGTGTCTGCTATTTAAGGGAGGTGATGTCATGCCACGCTCGACGTTGCCAACCATGTGTGGCATGACATCACCGCCTTTAGACTGTGTGTGCTGTCCAAGGGCGGTGATGTTATACCAACCTCGACGTTGCCGATCGTGTGTGCTGTCCAAGGGCGGTGATGTCATGCCACGCCTGACGTTGCTGATCGCTTTCAGGCCGGCCCGCGGCGTTGATGTCATGTCACGCCCGACGCTGCCGATCGTGGCCGTCGGCGGGCTGATGTCGTGCCACACCCGATGCCGCCTGACCGTGCATGCAGTCCAAGGGCGGTGATGTCATGCCACGCCTGACGTTGCCGACCGTGTGTGCGGTCCAAGGGCGGTGATGTCATGCCACGCTCAAGTCGCCTGACCGCGGCGAGTAGTCTGCGAGGTGATGTAATGCCAAGCCTGACGTCGTTCGATCGTTTGTACTGCCCAACAGCGATGATGGCATGCCACACCTGACGTCGTTCGACCGAGTGTGCTATCCAAAGGCGGTGATGGCATGTCACGCCCGACATCATTCGACCGTGCGTGCAGTCCATGGGCGGTGATGTCATGCCACGCTTGACGTCGTTCGATCGTGTGTGCGGTCCAAGGGCGGTGATGTTATACCAACCCCGACGTTGCCGATCGTGTGTGCTGTCTAAGGGCGGTGATGTCAGGACACACCCGACGTTGTCCGACCGTGCATGCAGTCCAAGGGCGGTGATGTCATGCCACGCCTGACGTTGCCGACCGTGTGTGCGGTCCAAGGGCGGTGATGTCATGCCACGCTCAAGTCGCCTGATCAGGCGAGCAGTCCAAGAGAGGTGATGTAATGCCAAGCCTGACGTCGTTCGATCGTGTGTGCTGCCCAACATCGATGATGGCATGCAACACCTGACGTCGTTCGACCGAGTGTGCTGTCCAAAGGCGGTGATGGCATGTCACGCCCGACGTCATTCGACGGTGCGTGCAGTCCATGGGCGGTGATGTCATGCCATGCCCGACGTTGCTGACTGTTTGTGCTGTCCAAGGGCAGTGTTGTAATGTCACGCCCGACGTTGCCGATCGTGTGTGCTGTCTAAGGGCGGTGATGTCAGGCCACGCCCGACGTCGTCCGACCATGCAGTCCAAGGGCGGTGATGTCATGCCACCCCCAACATTGCCGACCGTGTGGGCGGTCCAAGGGCGTTGATGTTATGCCACGCCCAAAGTCGTCTGACCGTGCAAGTAGTCCAAGGGAGGTGATGTTATGCCACGCCTGACGTCGTTCGATTGTGTGTGCTGCCCAAAAGCGATGATTGCATGCCACGCCTGACGTCGATCGACCGTGTCTGTTGTCCAAGGGAGGTGATGTCATGCCACGCCCGTCGTCGTCTGACCATGTGTGCTGTTCAAGGGCACTGATGGCATGCCACGCCCGATGTTGTTCGATTGTGTGTGCTGTCCAAGGGCGGTGATGTCATGTCACGTCCCACATCGTTCGACCGTGTGTGATATCCAAAGGTTGTGATGTCATGCCACGCCCAACGTCGTTCGATCGTGTGTGCTGCCCAAAGGCGATGATGGAATGCCACGCCCGACATCGTTCAACCGTGTGTGCTGTCCAAGGGCGGTGATGTCATGCTATGCCCGACGTAGTCTGACCGTGTGTGCTGTCCAAAGAAGTGATGGCATATCACGCCCGACGTCATTCGACCGTGTGTGCAGTCCAAAGGCGGTGATGTCATGCAACGCCCAACGTGGTTCGACCGTGTGTGCTGCCCAAAGCCGATGATGACATGCCACACCCGACGTCATTCGACCGTGTGCAGTCCAAGGGCGGTGATATAATGCCACGCCCGACGTCATTCGATCGTCCGACTGTGTGTGCAGTCCAAGGAAGGTGATGTCATGCCACGCCCGACGTCGTTTGACCATGGGTGCTGCCCAACGGCGATGATGGCATGCCACGCCCGATGTCATTTGACCGAGTGTGCGCCGGCCGTGCGCGGTGATGGCATGTCACGCCGATGTTGTTCGACCGCGTGTGTAGTCCAAAGTCGGTGATGTCATGCCACGCCCAACGTCGCTCGACCGTGTGTGCTGCCCAAAGGCGATGTTGGCATGCCACGCCCGACGTCATTCGATCGTGTGTGCTGTCCAAGGGCGTTGATGTCATGTCACGTCCCACATTGTTCGACCGTGTGTGATGTCCAAAGGTGGTGATGTCATGCCACGCCCAACGTCGTTCGATCGTGTGTGCTGTCCAAAAGTGATGATGGTATGCCACGCCTGACATCGTTCGACCGTGTGGGCTGTCCAAGGGTGGTGATGTCATGCCACACCCGACGTAGTCTGACCGTGTGTGCTGTCGAAAGGCGGTGATGGCATGTCACGCCCGACGTCGTTCGACCGTGTGTGTTGTCCAAAGGCAGTGATGTCATGCAACGCCCAACGTCGTTCGACCGTGTGCCGCCTTGCCGATGATTCCATGCCACGCCCGATATCATTTGATCGTGTGTGCTGTCCAAGGGCGGTGATATAATGCCACGCCCGATGTAGTCCTACCATGTGTGCCGCCCAAGGGCGGTGATGTCATGCCACTCCCGACGTCGTCCGACAATGTGTGCTGTCCAAGGGCAGTGATGTCATGCAACACCTGACGTTGTCGACTGTGTGTGCTGTCCAAGGGCGGTGATTTCATGCCATGCCCGCTGCCGCCTGGACCGCGGTGTGTTGTCCAAGCGGCGTTGATGGCATATCACGCCCGACGCTGTCGAATCGCGGTGTGGCCGCCCAAGGGCGGTGATATCATGCCACGCTCGACGCCGTCCGACCGCGGCGCGGCACCCAAGGGCGGTGATGGCATGTCATGCCAGACTTTGTTCGACCGTGTGAGCTGCCCAAAGGCGATGATGGAATGCCACACCCGACGTCGTTCGACCGTGTGTTTTGTCCAAAGGCGGTGATTTCATCCCACGCGCTACGTAGTCCGACTATGTGTGTTGCCCAAGGGCGGTGATGTCATGCCACGCCTAACGTCGTTCGACCGTGTGTGCTGTCCGAGTGGAGTGATGTAATGCCACGCACGACGCATCGGCGCTTGTTCGCCTCGAGGGCGGTGATGTCATGCCGCGCCCGATGTTGCTGACCGTGTATGCTGTCAAAGGGCGGTGATGTCATGCCACGCTCGACGTTGCCGACCGTGGTGTGCCGGCCCAAGGGCGGTGATGTCATGCCACGCCCGACGCCGCCAAACCGCGGTGTGCTTTCCAAAGACGGTGATGGAATGCTACGCCCGACGCTGTTCGAACGCGGTTTGTCGCCTAAAGCGCAATGACGGAATGCCACGCCCGACGCCGCCTGGATTGCGGTGTGCCGCTCCGCGGCGTTGATGTCATGCCACGCCCGACGCTGCGATCGTGGTGTGCTGTCCATGGCGGTGATGTCGCGGCAACGCCGACGCGTTGCCGATCGCTTGTGCCGTCCAAGGACGGTGATGTCATGTCACGCCGGCTGCTGCGATCGTGGGTGTCGCCTAAGCGGCGGTAATGTCGTGCCACGCCCGACGCCGCCTGGACCGCACATGAAGATCAAGGGCGGTGATGTCATGCCACGCCCGACGTTGCCAACCGAGTGTGCGGTCCAAGGGCGGTAATGTCATGCCACGCCCGACGTCGTCTGACCGTGCGTGCAGTCCAAGGGAGGTGATGTAATGCCACTCCCGACGTCGTTCGATCGTGTGTGCTGCCCAACGGCGATGATGGCATGCCACACCCGACGTCGTTCGACCGATTGTGCTATCTTAAGGCGGTGATGGAATGTCACGCCCGACGTTGTTTGACCGTGCGTGCAGTCCAAGGGCGGTGATGTCATGCCACGCCTGACATTGATCGACCGTGTCTGCTATTTAAGGGAGGTGATGTCATGCCACGCTCGACATTGCCAACCGTGTGTGCTGTCCAAGGGCTGTTATGTCATACCACGACCGCCGTCATACGACTGTGTGTGCAATCCAAGGACAGGGATGTCATGCCACGCCCGACGTCATTCAATCGTATGTGCTGTCCAAAGGCGGTGATGTCATGCCACGCCCGACATTGCCGACCATGTGTGTTGTCCAAGGGGGGTGATGTCATGCCAAGCCCGACGTCATTTGACCGTTTGTGCTGCCCAAAGGCGATGATGGCATGCAACGCCAGACGTCATTCGACCGTGTGTGCTGTCCAAGGGCGGTGATGTCATGCCACGCCCGACTTTTCGGACCCTGTGTGCTGTCCAAGGGCGGTGATGTAATGACACGCCCGACGTCGTACGACTATGCGTGGAGTCCAAGGATGGGGATGTCATGCCACGCCCGACGTCGTTCGAGCGTGTGTGCTATCCAGGGGCGGTGATGTCATGCCACGCCCGACGTTGCCGACCCTGTGTGTTGTCCCAGGGCGGTGATGTAATGCCACGCCCGACGTCGTACGATTATGCGTAGAGTCCAAGGATGGGGATGTCATTCCACGCCCGACATCGTTCGACCATATGTTCTTCCCAATGGCGATGATGGCATGCCACGCTAAACATCGTTCGACGGAGTGTGCTGTCAAAAGGCGGTGATGGCATGTCACGCCCAACGTTGTTCGACCGTGTGTGCTTTCCAATGGCGGTGATGTCATGCCACGCCTAACGTCGTTCGACCGTGTGTGCTGCCCAAAGGCGATGATGTCATTCCACGCCCGATGTAGTTCGACCGTGTGTGCTGTCCAAGGACGGTGATGTCATGTCACGCCCAACGTCGCTCGACAAAGGTGTGCTGTCCAAAGGCGGTGATGTCATGCCACGCCCAAAGTCGTTCGACCGTGTGCTGTCCAAGGGCAGTGATGTCATGCCACGCCTGATGTAGTCCTACCGTGTGTGCAGTCCAAAGGCGGTGATGGCATCTCATGCCAGACGTCATTCGACTGAGTGTGCTGTCCAAAGGCGGTGATGTCATGCCACGCCCAACGTCGTTCGACCTTGTGTGGTGCTTAAAGGCGATGATGGCATGCCACGCCCGACATCGTTCGACCGTGTGAGCTGTCCAAGGGCGGTGATATTATGCCACGCCCGATGTAGTTTGACCGTTTGTGCTGCCCAAGGGCGGTGAATGTCATGCCACTCCCGACGTCGTCCTACCGTGCGTGCAGTCCAAGGGCGGTGATGTCAAGCCACGCCCGACGTCGTTCAACCTTGTTTTCCATCAAAGGGCTATGATGGCATGCCACGCCTGACGTCGTTCGACAGTGTGTGCTGCCCAAAGGCGATGATGGCATGCCATGCCCGACGTCGTTCGACCGTGTATGCTGTCCAAAGGCGGAGATGTTATGCCAAGCCCGATGTAGTACGACCGTGTGTGCTTCTTAAGGGCGGTGATGTCATGCCACTCTCAACGTCGCCCGACAGCAGGTAATCCGCCTGGCGGCCGTGGATGTCATGCTACGCCCGACGTTGTCGATCGTGGTGGCCGGCCCAATGGCGGTGATGCCATATCACGCTTGATGTTGCCAACCGTGTGTGCTATCCAAGGGCAGTGATGTCATGCCACGCCCGATGTTGCCGACCGTTTGTGCTGTCTAAGGGCGGTGATGTCATGCCATGCCCGATGTTGCCGACCGTGTGTGTTGTCCAAGGGCGGTGATGTCATTCCACACCCGACGTTGCCGACCGTGTGTGCTGTCCAAAGGCAATGATTTCATGTCACGCCTAACGTTGTTTTACCGTGTCTGCCATCCAAGGGCTATGATGGCATGCCACGCCAAACGTCGTTCGATCGTGTGAGCTGCCCAAAGGTGATGATGGCATGCCACACCTGACGTTTTTCGACCGTGTGTGATGCCCAAAGGCGATGATGGCATGCCACGCTCGACCTCGTTTGACCGTGTGTGCCGTACAGAGGGGGTGATGTCATGCCACGCCCAAAATCGTTCGACCGTGTGTGCTGCCCAAAGGCGATGATGGCATGCAACGCCCGACGCTGTCGAATCGTGGTTTGATGTCAGCGGCGCAATGTCATGCCACACCCGACGTCATCCGACCGTGCGTGCAGTACAAGGGAGGTGATGTCATGCCACACCCGATGTCGTTCGACCGTGTGTGCTGCCCAACGGCGATGATGGCATGCCACACCCGACGTCGTTCGATCGAGTGTGCTGTCCAAAGGCGGTGATGGCATGTAACGCCCGACATCGTTCGACTGTGCATGCATTCCAAGGGCGGTGATGTCATGCCATGCCCAACGTCGTTCGACCGTGTGTGCTGTCCAAGGGAGGAGCAAAAACCTAAGTGCACCAACCAGGCTCCCGTGAGCTCGAGGCGGAATGCCCGACCGCTGCTAAACAAAGCTCATTGAAATTTTGGAGTGATGCCTCGAGAGAGTTAACCAAGCTTCAAAAGCTTCAGCGTGATGCCCTAAACGCCACAACGAGATCATCAAGCTTAAGCTATGACTCGGCCGAGCGCACCACTCAGTGGTCAAAGAACCCGAGACACGATAACTTTAGCACGCCACTTAGGTTCTCAGAGCTTGAGGCTTGACGCCCTATGCATGCCACCAAAGCTCATTGAGATTACGGGGTAACGCCTTGATCTCCCCCACGATCACGAAGATTGAGGTCCGACGCCCTGAGCGTGCAACCCGCGATTCCATAGTTTGAGGGGAGACGCCTTGAGCGCGCCAACAAGGCTCCTTGCCAGGAAGAGGGATGCCTGCGGTGCACCAAAAAGATTCCCTAAGCTTGAAGCATGATGCTCGAAGCGCACCACCCAAGATACTGGATCGTGAGTCACGATGCCCTAAGAACGCCAAAAAATGTCCATATCCTGATGCGTGACGCCAAGAGTGCGCCACTGCCATCAAGCTTGAGGTGCGATGCCCGATCGTGCCACCCAGGCTTCTTGATATTGAGGAAATGCACCTTGAGTTCCCCCAGGAACCCTGAGCTCGGGCGCTGCTACCCTAAGCCGCCTACCCAAGATCCGAGCTCGACGCCACGAGCGTGCCACCCAGACACCTTTAGATTGAGGCTCAGCACTTAAGTGTCACCAAGTCTCGTGATAGCCTACGGTTTACTCCTGAGTGCACCACCCAAACTCTTAGAACCTCGAGGCACGATACCTTCAAATACGCCACCCGTGCATCGAACTTGAGGCGCGATGCCTTTAGCGCTCAACAAGGCTCCTGCAGCTTGAGGAGCGACGCCCCAAGCAAGCCACCCAGGGTTCATAAGGCCGAGGTGGTATGCCCTCGAGCGTGCCACGACGCTCCTTGAGCTTGAGGCACATCTTCGAAGCTCCACCTAGTCTCGTGATAGCGCATTTACACGACGCGACCGAGATCCACCCAAGCTCCTATAGCCTGGTGGTGGATGCCCCGAGCGCACCACCGATCCGGAGCCTGAGGCACGATGCCCTCGAAGGCTCCACTGAGGCTCCTTGCTCTTTAGGCATGAAGCCTTGAGTGCCCCCAACCCCTCTTCACTTTACTCACGATGCCCTGAGCACGCCACCTTTGCTCACGAATCTTAAGGAACGACACTTTGGATGCGCCACCACAGCCCCCTAAAAGCTTGAGGTGCGATGCCTTGAGCACGCCAAGCTGGTTTCGGAGCTTGAGGCGTGACGCCCTGAGCGCGCAAAAAAGGCTCCCATATCATAAGGGATGATTCCCTAAATGCGCCACCCAGGCTACAAGAACTTGAGGCGCGATGCCTTGAGGCACTTCCCAAAGGTCACAGAGCTTGAGGCGCACCCCCGAAAGCACGCCACCAATGCACCCGAGCCCGAGGAACAAATCTCTAAGTGTAAAACCCAAGCTCTTGGTTCTTGAGGCGCAGTCACTGAGCGCAACTCCATAATCCTCGGGAGCTTGAGGCTCAAGCCCTAAGCGCCACCTGTGCTTGCATAGCCTGAGACGCGACTCCCTTTAAAATGATCTTTATCAGTAGAGTACAGATACCAAAAACTCTACTGTCAGCGAATCAATCCACAGCAGGAAAGTACACGAAGAAATATGTGTTTTTAAGAAGAAGGAAGATCAGAATAATCTGTAGGGAAATATTCTAAAGACTGAATGGTATTTATAGGCAAGAAGAATATATTTTGAAAGGTTTCAACCCTTTCAGAATTGACACGACCGTTAATGTAAGGTTGCAAACTTTCAAATAGTATTGACTGTTCCTGAAAGTTGCAACCTTTCAGAACAGTCATGGCGGGAATTTTTAAATATAACGGAATTTAAAACGGGTCATGCGCGCGGATTTGAGTTGGGTCAGGTTAACTGTTATCAACTAATTAATTGAAAATAATTTTTGGCCATTTAAATAATTAAATAAATAATTAAAATAAATTTGTCCAAAAAATTATCTCTCGATCATTTGCCAAAGCCGAAGCCGTAGCCGAAGCGAGCGAGTGAGCGACGATAGTGCGAGGGGGGTCCCTCTTTCCAACCCTTTTAACAATTAATAGGAGTGTTTATTTATTTAAACTTTCCTATTTTCATTTCCATTACCGATGAGGGACTATTGCCTTTTTCATTAAAGCATTAGAGGACTTTTCAAGTTGCCAAGCTTTCAAGTTCTACACTTTTAAAATTCCTCTCCTTCCCTCTATTTCTCATCAATTGTTGCTACATACCCAACATACCTACCTATCAATTAAATAACCGTAGTTATAGAATAACTTAAAACTTTCAAATCAACTTCACCGATGAATCATAATTGACTCAAGATAACTATTAGGAGAGATAAAACTATAATCTTTTTAAGAAAATATCTAAAGATAACTTTTTGGGTCATTACATTGTGGCTCTTGACAGCTATCGCAGAGGTTACTATTTATTGTGCATTGCGATCGCGTGGGTGGTGGTCGCAATCGCGTAGCTGACAAGTTTTGATAGTCACGATCATGAGACTCTTTATCGCGATAGTCAATAATAAGTTGATCGATTTATCCATCACAATTCCAATGCTCAAGGTCGCGATCGAGATGAATAGTTGATGTGTTATCCACTAATATATTCATCTTTCGTAGAATATCTTTAGTCAACAATCTGCACTGCACAACTAACCAAATTATGAATTGATGCCTTGGTTGAGAGATTTTGTTCCAAATGATGTGTTATCCACTAATATATTCATCTTTCGTAGAATATCTTTAGTCAACAATCTGCACTACACAACTAACAAAATTATGAATTGATGCCTTGGTTGAGAGATTTTGTTCCAGATGAATTCTACAATTCTCATCTTCTTTAGACCCCTAACTTATGAATTGTAGCTTGCTCCTGTTTATTATTTTCCATTTGATGTTAGGTTATGCCACGCCCGACGTCGTTCGATCATGTGTAGTGCCAAACGGATATGGTAGCATGCCACGCCCGATGTCGTTCGACGGTGTGTGCTGTCCAAGAGCGTTGATGTAATGCCACACCCAACGTCGTTCGACCGTGTGTGCCATCCAAAGGCGGTGATGGCATGTCACGCCCGATGTCGTTCGACCGTGTATGCTGTCCAAAGGCGGTGATGTCATGCCACGCCCGACGTGGTCCGACTGTGTGTGCTGTCCAAGGGAGGTGATGTCATGCCACTCCCAACGCGACCGTGTGTGCTGTCCAAGGGCGGTGATGTCAGGCCACGCCCGATGTTTCCAACTTTGTGTGTTGTCCAAGGGCGGTGATGTCATGCCACACCCGACGTTGCTGACCGTGTGTGTTGTCCAAGGGCGGTGATGCCATGCCACGCCTGACATCGTCTGACCGTGCGTGAAGTCCAAGGGCAGTGATGTCATGCCCGCCGATGTCGTCCCAACCGTATGCTCACCCAAGGGCGGTAATATCATGCCACGCCCGACGCTGTCGACCATGTGTGCTGTCCATGGGCGGTAATGTCATGCCACGCCCGACGCCAGTCCGATCAGGCGCGTACCCAAGGGAGGTGCTTTCATGCCATGCCCGACGTCGTTCAGCTGTGTGTTCTGCCCAACGACGATGATTGCATGCCAAACCCGACGTCGTTTGACCGAGTGTGCTATCTACACTTGGTGATGGCATGTCACGCCCGACGTCGTTTGACCGTGCGTGCAGTCCAAGGGCTGTGATTTCATGCCACGCCAGACGTTGATCGACCGTGTGTGTTATCCAAGGGAAGTGCTGTCATGCCCCGCCCAACGTCGTTTGACCGTATGTGTTGTTCAAGGGCGGTGATGGCATGCCACGCCCGACATTACCGACTGTGTGTGTTGTCCAAGGGCGGTGATGTCATGCCTTGCCCGACGTTGCCGTTCGTGTGTGGTGTCTGAGGGCGGTGATGTTATGCCACGCCCGACGTCATCTGATCGTATGCGGCACCCGGCGGCGGTGATGTCTTGCCACGCCCAACGCTTTTCGACCATGTGTGTTGTCCGCTGGCGGTGATGTCATGCCACGCCCGATGTCGCCCGACCGCGGTACGCAAATTTGGAAGGTGATGTCATGCCACGCCCGACGTCGTTTGACCATGGGTGCTGCCCAACGGCGATTATGGCATGACACGCCCGTTGTCGTTTGACCAAGTGTGCTGTCAAAAGGAGGTGATGGAATGTCACGCCCTATGTTGTTCGACCGTGTGTGTTGTCCAAAGGCGGTTATGTCATGCCACACCCAACGTTGCTCGACCATTTATGCTGCCCAAAGGCGATGATGGCATGCCACGCTCGACGTTGTTCGATCGTGTGTGCTGTCCAAGGGCGGTGATGACATGTCACGTCCCACGTCGTTCGACCGTGTGTGATGTTTAAAGGTGGTGATGTCATGCCACGCCCAACATCGTTCGATCGTGTGTGCTGCACAAAGGCGATGATGGCATGCCACGCCCGACATCGTTCGACCGTGTGTGCTGTCTAAGGGCGGTGACGTCATGCCACGCCCGACGTAGTCCGACTGTGTGTGTTGTCCAAAGGCGGTGATGGCATGTGACGCCCGACTTCTTTGACCGTGTATGCCGTCCAAAGGTGATGATGTCATGCAACGCCCAACGTCGTTCGACCGTGTGTGCTACCTAAAGGCGACGACGACATGTCACGCCCGACATCATTCGACTGTGTGTGCTGTCCAAGGGCGGTGATATAATGCCACGCCCGATGTAGTCCTATCGTGTGTGCTGCCCAAGGTCGGTGATGTCATTCCACTCCCAACGTCGTCCGATAGTGTGTACTGTCCAAGGGCGGTGATGTCATACCACGTCCGACGTTGCCGACTGTGTGTGCTGTCCACAGGCGGTGATGTCATGCCACGCCCGATGTCGTTCGAATATGCGAGCAGTCCAAAGGCGGTGATGTCATGCGACGTCCGACGTCGTTTGACCGTGTGTGCTTTCCAAGGGCGGTGATGTCATGCCACGCCCGACGTTGTTTGACCGTTTATGCTGCCCTAAGGCAATTATGGCATGCCACGCCCGACGTCGTCCGACCGTGTGTGTTGTCCAAGGGCAGTGATGGCATATCATGCCTGACGTTGCCGACCGTGTGTGTTGTCCAAGGGCGGTGATGTCATGCCACGCCGACGCCGCCTCGACCGCGGCGAAAGCCCAAGGATCTGATGTCATGCCACGCCCGACGCCGCTTGACCGCGGTGGCCGCCCAAGGGCGATGATTTCATATCACGCCCACGCCGCTTGACCGCTTGTGCCGCCCTAAGGCACAGTGGCATGCCACGCCCGACGCCGTCCGACCGCGGCGTAGTCCAAGGGCGGTGATATCATGCCACGCTCGACGTCATGCGACCGTGTGTGCTGTCCAAGGGCGGTGATAACATGCTACGCCCGACGTTGTTTGACCGTGTGTGCTGCCAAAAGGCGATGATGGCATGCCACGCGCGACGTCGTTCGTTTGTGTGTGCAGGCCAAGGGCGCTGATGTAATGCCACGCCCGACGTTGCTGACTGTGTGTGCTGTCCAAGGGCGGTGGTGTCATGCCATGCCCGACGTTGTACTACCGTGCGTGCAGTCCAAGGGCGGTGATGTCAAGCCACGCCCGACGTCGTTCGACTATGTGCTGCTCAAAGGCGATGATGGCATGCCACGCCCGACGTCATGCGACTGGTGTGCTATCCATATGCGGAGATGTCATGCCACTCCTGACGTCGACTGACAGTGTGTACTGTCTAAGGGCGGTGATGTCATGCCATGCACGACGTTGTCGCACTGGCGTGTGCCGCCCAAGGGCGGATGTCATGCCACGCCGACGCTGTTCACCGCAGGTGTGCTGGCCCAAAGGCGGTGATTTCTTGCAAAGCCCGACATCGCTCGACCACGTGTGTCTTACAAAGGTCGTGGATGGCATGTCAAGCCCGGCGTCGCTGACCGCGTGTGTCGCCCAAAGCGCCCGATGTCATGCATGTCGCCGCTCGACCGCGGTTTGCCGCCCAAGGGCTATGATGGAATGCCTTGCCCGACGTCGTTCGACTGTGTGTGTTGGCCAAATGCGATGATGGCATGCCACGCCCGATGTCATTCGACCATGTGTGCGGCCCAAATGCGATGATGGCATGCCACGCCCGACGTCGTTCGACCGTGTGTGCTGTCTAAAGTCGGTGATGGCATGTCACGCCTGACGTTGTTCTACCGTGTGTGCTGTCTAAGAGCGGTGATTTCTTGCAACACCTGACGTCGTTCGACCGTGTGTGCCGTCCAAAGGCTGTGATGGCATGTCACGCCCAATGTCGTTCGATCGTGTGAGCTGTCTAAAGGCGGTGATGTCATGTCATGCCCGATGTTGTTTGACCGTGTGTGATGCCCAAAGGCGATGATGAAATGCCACGCCCGACATCGTCTGATTGTGTGTGCTGTCCAAGGCCGGTGATTTCATGCCACGCCCGACGTTGCTGATCGTGTCTGCTGTCCAAGGGCGGTGATGTCATGCAACGCCCGACTTTGCCGACCGTTTGTGTTGTCCAAGGGCGGTAATGTCATGCCACGCCCGATGTTGCTGATCGTGTGTGTTGTCTATGGGCGGTGACGTCAGGCCACGCCCGACGTCGTTCGACCGTGCGTGAAGATCTAGGGCGGTGATGTCATGCCACGCCTGTAGTCGTCCGACCATGCATGCAGTCCAAGGGCGGGGAAGTCATGCCACGCCCGACGTTGCCAACCGAGTGTGCGGTCCAAGGGCAGTGATGTCATGCCACACCCGACGTCGTCTAACCGTGCGTGCAGTCCAAGAGAGGTGATGTAATGCCACGCCCGATGTTATTTGATCGTGTGTGCTGCCTTACGGCGATGATGACATGCCACACCCGACGTAATTCGACCGAGTGTGCTATCTTAAGGCGGTGATGGCATGTCACGCCCGACGTCATTTGACCATGCGTGCAGTCCAAGGGCGGTGATGTCATGCCACGCCCGACGTCGATCGACCGTGTCTGCTATTTAAGGGAGGTGATTTCATGCCACGCTCGACGTTGCCAACCATGTGTGTTGTCCAAGGGCGGTTATGTCATACCACGACCGCCGTCGTACGACCGTGCGTGCAGTCCACGGACGGGGATGTCATGCCACGCCTGACGTCCTTCGACTGTATGTGCTGTCCAAAGGCGGTGATGTCATGCCACGCCCGACGTTGCCGACCATGTGTGTTGTCCAAGGGCGGTGATGTCATGCCAAGCCTAACGTCGTTTGACCGTTTGTGCTGCCCAAAGGCGATGATGGCATGCAACGCCCGACGTTGCCGACCGTGTGTGCTGTCCAAGGGCGGTGATGTCATGCCACGCCTGACGTTGCCGACCGTGTGTGCTGTCCAAGGGTGGTGATTTAGTGCCACGCTCGATTTCGTCCGACCGTTTGGGAGTCCAAGGACGGGGATGTCATGCCTCGCTCGATGTCGTTCGACCGTGTGTGCTATCCAGGGGCGGTGATGTCTTGCCACTCCGATGTTGTCCGACCGTGCGTGCAGTCCAAGGGAGGTAATGTCACGCCACGCCTGACATCGTTCGACCATAATGCTGTCCAGGAGAGGTGATGGCATGTCACGCCCGACGTTGTTCGACCGTGTGTGCTGCCCAAAGGCGATGATGGCATGCCACGCCCGACGTCGTTCGACCGTGTGTGCTACCCAAAGGCGGTGATGTCATGCCACGCCCACGTCGTCCGACCATGTGTGCTGTCCAAGGGCAGTGATGTCATGCCACGCCCGATGTAGTTCGACCGTGTGTATTGTCCAAAGGCGGCGATGGCATGTCACGCCACACTTCGTTCGACTGTGTGTGCTGTCCAAAGGCGGTGATGTCATGCCACGCCCAACGTCGTTCGACCTTGTGTGCAGCTTAAAGGCGATGATGGCATGCCACGCCCGACATTGTTTTACCGTCTGAACTGTTCAAGGGCGGTGATATTATGGAACTCCCGATGTAGTCTGACTGTTTGTGCTGCCCAAGGGTGGTGAATGTCATGCCACTCCCGACGTCGTCCGACAGTGTGCTGTCCAAGGGCAGTGATGCCATGCCACGCTCGACGTTGCCTACCGGGTTTGCTGTCCTAGGCCGATGATGTCATGCCACGCCCAACGTCGTCCTACCGTGCGTGCAGTCCAAGGGCGGTGATGTCAAGCCACGTCCGACGTCGTTCAACCTTGTTTTCCATCAAAGGGCTATGATGGCATTCCACTCCTGATGTCGTTCGACTGTGTGTGATGCCCAAAGGCGATGATGGCATGCCACGCCCGACGTCGTTCAACCGTGTGTGTTGTCCAAAGGCGGAGATATTATGCCAAGGCCGATGTAGTCCGATCGTGTGTGCTGCCCAAGGGCGGTGATGTCATGCCACTCTCGACGTCGCCCGACAGTGTGTATTGTCTAAGGGCGGTGATGTCATGCTATGCCCGACGTTGCCGACCGTGTGTGCTGTCCAATGGCGGTGATGTCATACCACGCTTGATGTTGCCGACCGTGTGTGCTGTCCAAGGGCGGTGATGTCATGCCACGCCCGACGTTGCCTGACCGTTTGTGCTTTCCAAGGGCGGTGATGTCATGCCACACCCGATATTGCCGATCGTGTGTGCTGTTCAAGGGAGGTGATGTCATTCTACGCCCGACGTAGCTGATTGTGTGTGCGGTCCAAGGGAAGTGATGTCATGCCACGCCCAACGTCGTCCAACCGTGTGTTTAGTCCAAGGGCGTTGATGTCATGCAACGCCTAACGTCCTTCGATCGTGTGTGCTGTCCAAAGACGGTGATGTCATGCCACGCCCGACGTTGTCGACCATGTGTGTTGTCAAAGGGCGGTGATGTCATGCCAAGCCCGAAGTCGTTTGATCGTTTGTGCTGCCCAAAGGCGATGATGGCATGCAACGCCCAGCATCGTTCGACCGTGTGTGCTGTCCAAGGGCGGTCATGTCATGCCACGCCCGACATTGCCGATCGTGCGTGCAGTCTAAGGGCGGTGATGTCAAGTCACGCCCGACGTCGTTCGACTGTGTGTGCTGCCCAAAGGCGGTGATGGCATGTCACGCCTAACGTTGTTTGACCGTGTCTGCCATCCAAGGGCTAGATGGCTTGCCACGCCCAACGTCGTTCGACCGTGTGAGCTGTCCAAAGGTGATGATGGCATGCGACACCTGACGTTTTTCGAACGTGTGTGATGCCCAAAGGCGATTATGGCATGCCACGCTCGACCTCGTTCGACCGCGCGTGCCGCCGAAGCGAGGTTATGTCATGCCACGCCCAAAATCGCTCGACCGCCAGGCTACCCAAAGGCGATGATGGCATGCAACGCCGACGCCGCTCGACCGCGGTGTGCCGGGCCCAAGGAGGTGATGTCATGCCACGCCCGACGTTGCCGACCGTGTGTGCTGTCCAAGGATAGTGATGTAATGCCTCGCCCGACGTCGTCCGACCCTGCGTGCAGTCCAAGGACCGGGATGTCATGCCATGCCCGACGTCGTTCGACCGTGTGAGCTATCCAGGGGCAGTGATGTCATGCCACGCCCGACGTTGTCCGACCGTGCGTGCAGTCCAAGGGAGGTGATGGATGTCACGCCCGACGTTGTTGGACCGTGTGTGCTTTCCAAAGGCGGTGATGTCATGCCACGCCTAACGTCGTTCGACAGTGTGTGCTGCCCAAAGGCAATGATGGCATGCCACGCCCGACGTAGTTCGATCGTGTGTGCTGTCCTAGGACGGTGATGTCGTGTCACGCCCTACGTCGTTTGACCGTGTGTGCTGTCGAAAGGCGGTGATGTCATGCCATGCCCGACATCGTTCGACCGGGTGAGCTATTCAAGGGCGGTGATATTATGCCACGCACGATGTAGTCCGACCGTTTATGCAGCCCAAGGGCGGTGAATGTCATGCCACTCCCGACGTCGTCCGACAGTGATGTCATGTCACGCTCCACGTTGCCTACCGTGTGTGCTGTCCTAGGGCGATGATGTCATGCCGCGCCAACGTCGTCCTGTCGTGCGTGCAGTCCAAGGGCGGTGATGGCTTGCCACGCATGACGTCGTTCGACTGTGTGTGCTGCCCAAAGGCGATGATGGCATGCCACGCCCGACGTTGTTCAACCGTGTTTGCTATCCAAAGGTGGAGATGTTATGCAAAGCTCGATGTAGTCCTACCGTGTGTGTTTCCCAGGGGCGGTGATGTCATGCCACTCTCGACTTCACCCGACAGTGTGTACTGTCTAAGGACGGTGATGTCATACCACGCCCGACGTTGCCGACCGTGTGTGTTGTCCAAGGGCAGTGATGTTATTCCACGCCCAACATCGTCCAACCGTGTATTCAATCCAAAGGCGGTGATGTCATGCCACGCCTGACGTCCTTCGACCGTGTGTGCTGTCCAAAGGCAGTGATGTCATGCCAAGCCTGACGTCGTTTGACCGTTTGTGCTGCCCAAAGGCGATGATGGCATGCAACGCCCGACGTCGTTCAACCGTGTGTGTTGTTCAAGGGCGGTTATGTCATGCCACGCCCGATGTCGTTCTACCATCTGTGCTGCCCAAAGGCGGTGATGGCATGTCACGCCTGACGTTGTTTGACCGTGTTTGCCATCCAAGGGCTATGATGGCATGCCACGCCCAACGTCGTTCGACCGTGTGTGCTGCCCAAAGGCGATGATGGCATGCCACACCTAATGTTTTTCGACCGTGTGTGCTGCCCAAAGGCGATGATGGCATGCCACGCTCGACCTCGTTCGACCGTGTGTGCTGTCCAAAGGGGGTGATGTCATTCCACGCCCAACATCGTTCGATTGTGCGTGCTTCTAAAGGCGATGATGGCATTCAACGCCCGACGGCGTCTGACCGTGGGTGCAGTCCAAGGGCGGTGATGTCATGCCACCCCTGACGTCGTCCGACCGTGCGTGCAGTAAAAGGGAGGTGATGTCATGCCACACCCGATGTCGTTCGACCGTGTGTGCTGCCCAACGGCGATGATTACATGCCACACCCGACGTCGTTCGACCGAGTGTGCTGTCCAAAGGCGGTGATGGCATGTCACGCCCGACATTGTTCGACCGTGCATGCAGTCCAAGGGAGGTGATGTCATGCCATTCCTAACGTCGTTCAGTTGTGTGTGCAATCTAATGGAGGTGATGTCATACAACGCCCGATGTCGTCCGATCGTGTGTGGTTTCCAAGGGAGGTGATGGCATGCCACGCCCGACGCTGTTTAATCGCGGTGTTTTGTCCAAGGGCGGTGATGGCATGCCACGCCCGACGTTGTAGTCTGTGTGTGCTTTATGAGGGCGGTGATATCATGTCACGTCCGACGTCGTCCGACCATGCGTGCATTCCAAGGGCGGTGATATCATGCCACGTCCATCGTCGTTCGACCGTGTGTGTTGTCCAAGGGCGTTGATGTTATGCCACGCCTGACGTCGTTCGAGGGTAAGTGCAATCCAAGGGAGGTGATGTCATGCCACGCCCGATGTCGTTTTACCGTGTGTGTTGTTCAAGGGCGGTTAAGGCATGCTACGCCGGATGTCGTCTGACCGTGCGTGCAGTCCAAGGGCGGTGATGGCATGTCATGCCCGACTTCATTCGACCGTGTGTGCTGTCCAAAGGCAGTGATGTCATGCCACGCCCAACATCGTTTGATCGTGTGTGCTGCCCAAAGGCGATGATGGAATGCCACGCCCGACGTCGTTCGACCGTGTGTGCTGTCCAAAGGCGGTTATGTCATGCCTTGCCCGACGTTGCCGACCGTGTGTGCTGTCCAAGGGTGGTAATGTCATGCCATGCCCGACGTCGTTTTACCATGCGTGCAGTCTAAGGGAGGTGATGTCATGCCACACCTGATGTCGTTCGACCGTTTGTTCTGCCTAACGGCGATGATGGCATTTCACACCCGACGTTGTTCGACCGAGTGTGCTATCCAAAGGCGGTGATGGCATGTCACGCCCGACGTCGTTCGACCGTTCGTGCAGTCCAAGGGAGGTGATGTCATGCCACGCCTGACGTCGTCTGACCGTGTGTGCTGTCCAAGGGAGGTGATGTCATTCCATGCCCGACATTGCCGACAGTGTGTGCTATCAAAGGGCGCTGATGTCATGCCACGCCCGTCGTCGTCCGACCGTGTGTGTTTTCTAAGGGCAGTGATGGCATATCACGCCCGACATTGCCGACCGTGTGTGCTGTCCAAGGGCGGTGATGTCATGCCACGCCAGACTTCGTTCGACCGTGTAAGCTGCCAAAGGCGATGATGGAATGCCACGCCCGACGTCGTTCGACTGTGTGTGCTGTCCAAAGCCGATGATGTCATGCCACACCCACGTCGTCCGACCATTTGTGCTGTCCGAGGGCAGTGATGTAATGCCACGCACGTCGTTGCCGACGGTGTGTTCTGTCCGAGGGAGGTGATTTCATGCCACGCCCGATGCTGCCGACCGTATGTGCTGTCCAAGGGCGATGATGTCATGCCACGCCCGACGTCGTCAAACCGTGTGTGCTTTCCAATGGAGGTGATGGCATTTCATGCATGCCGTCGTTCGAACGTGTTTGCCGTCCAAGGGCTATGATGGAATGCCACGCCCGACGTCGTTCGATCGTGTGTGCTGCCCAAAGGCGATGATGGCATGCGACGCCCGACGTCGTTCGACCGCGGTGTGCCGGCCCAAGAGCGTGATTTCGCAACGCCACGCCGCTCGACCGCGGTTTGCTGCCCGAAGGCGGTGATGGCATGTCATGCCCGACGTTATTCGACCATATGTGCTGCCCAAAGGCGATGATGGCAAGCCACACCCGATGTCGTTAGACTGTGTGTGCTGTCCAAGAGCGGTGATGTCATGCCACGCCCGACGTTGCTAATCGTGTGTGCTATCCAAGGGCGGTGATGTCATGCCACGCCCGACGTTGCTGACCATGCGTGCAGTCCAAGAGAGGTGATGTAACGCCACGCCCGACGTCGTTTTATCGTGTGTGCTGCCCAACGGCGATGATGGCATGCCCCGCCTGACGTCGTTCGACCGAGTGTGCTATCTTAAGGCGGTGATAGCATGTCACGCCCGCCGTCATTTGACCATGCGTGCAGTCCAAGGGTGGTGATGTCACACCACGCCGACGCCGATCGACCGTGCGGCCGCCTGGCGAGGTGATGTCATGCCACGCCCGACGTTGCCAACCCTGTGTGCTGTCCAAGGGCAGTTATTTCATGCCACGACTGTCGTCGTCCGATCGTGCGTGCAGTCCAAGGACGGAGATGTCATGCCTCGCCTGACATCCTTCGACCGTGTGTGCTATCCAAAGGCGGTGATGTCATGCCACGCCGGACGTTGCCGACCATGTGTGTTGTCCAAGGTCGGTGATTTCATGCCTAGCCTTACGTCGTTTTACTGTTTGTGCTGCCCAAAGGCGATGATGGCATGCAACGCCTGACGTCGTTCGACCGTGTGTGCCGTCCAAAGGCTGTGATGACATGTCAGGCCCGATGTCGTTCGATCGTGTGTGCTGTCTAAAGGCGGTGATGTCATGCCACGCCCGACGTTGTTTGACCGTGTGTGATGCCCAAAGGCGATGATGGAATGCCACGCCCGACGTCGTCCGACTGTGTGTGCTGTCCAAGTGCGGTGATGTCATACCACGCCGGACGTTGCTAATCGTGTGTGCTATCCAAGGGCGGTGATGTCATGCCACGCCCGACGTTGCTGACCATGCGTGCAGTCTAAGAGAGGTGATGTAATGCCACGCCCGACGTCGTTCGATCGTGTGTGCTGCCTAACGGCGATGATGGCATGCCACACCCGACGTCGTCCGACCGTGCGAGCAGTCCAAGGGCGGTGATGTCATGCCACGCCCGACGTCATTTGACCGTGTGTGATGCCCAAAGGTGATGATGGAATGCCACGCCCGATGTCGTCCGACCATGTGTGCTGTCCAAGGGCGGTGATGTCATGCCACACTGGATGTCGTCATACCATGTGTGCTGCCCAAGGGCGGTGATGTCATGCCACTCCCGACGTCGTCTGACAGTGTATACTGTCCAAGGGCGGTGATGTCATGCCATGCCTGATGTTGCCGACTGTGTGTGCTGTCCAAGGGCGGTGATGTCATGCCACGCCCGTCATCGTCCTGGACAAAGGTGTTGTCTGCGGCGCGATGGCATATCACGCCGACGCTGTCGCACCGTGGTATGCCGCCCAAGGGCGGTGATGTCATGCCACGCCGACGGCGCCTGGACCGTGTGTTGTCCAATGGCGGTGACGTCATGCCACGCCTGACGTCATTTGACCGTTTATGCTGCCCAAAGGCGATCATGGCGTAGCACGCCCGACGTCGTCCGACCGTGCGTGTAGTCCAAGGGCGGTGATGTCATGCCACGCCCGACGTCGTTTGACCATGTGTGTTGTCCAAGGGAGGTGATGTCATGCCACGCCTGACGTTGCCGACTGTGTGTGCTGTCCAAGGGCGGTGATGTCATGCCACGCCCGTCGTCGTCCGACCGTGTGTGTTGTCCAAGGGCAGTGATGGCATATCACACCCGACGTTGCCGATCGTGTGTGCTGTCCAAGGGCGGTGATGTCATGCCACGCCTTACGTCGTCCGACCATGCGTGCAGTCCAAGGGCGGTGATGGTATGTCATGCCCGACTTCGTTCGACCATGTGAGCTTCCCAAAGGCGATGATGGAATGTCACGCCCGACATCGTTCGACCGTGTGTGCTGTCCAAAGGCAGTGATTTCATGCCACGCCCGACGTAGTCCGACTATGTGTGTTGCCCAAGGGTGGTGATGTCATGCCATGCCTAACGTCGTCCGACCGTGTGTGCTGTCCGAGGGCAGTGATGTAATGCCACGCACGACCTTGTCGACAGTGTGTTCTGTCCGAGGGAGATAATGTCATGCCACGCCCGATGTTGCCGACCGCGTGCGCTATCCAAGGGCGGTGATGTCATGCCACGCTCGACGTTGCCGACCGTGTGTGTTGTCCAAGGGCGGTGATGTCATACCACGCCAGACGTCGTCAAACCGTGTTTGCTTTCCAAAGGCGGTGATGGCATGTCATGCATGTCGTTGTTCGACCGTGTGTGCTGTCCAAGGGCTATGATGGAATGCCACGCCCGACGTCGTTCGACCGTGTGTGTTGGACAAAGGCGATGATGGCATGCCACGCCCGACGTCGTTCGACCGTGTGTGCTTCACAAATGCGATGATGGCATGCCACGTCGGACGTCATTCGACCGTGTGTGCTGTCCAATGTCGGTGATGGCATGTAACGCCTGACGTTATTTCACCGTGTGTGCTGTCTAAGAGCGGTGATTTCTTTCAACACCTGACGTCGTTCGACCGTGTGTGCCGTCCAAAGGCTGTGATGGAATGTCACGCCCAATGTCTTTCGATCGTGTGAGCTGTCTAAAGGCGGTGATGTCATGCCATGCCCGACGTTGTTTGATCGTGTGTGATGCCCAAAGGCGATGATTGAATGCCACGCCAGACATCATCTGATTGTGTGTGCTGTCCAAGGCCGGTGATGTCATGCCAAGCCTGACGTTGCTGAGCGTGTCTGCTGTCCAAGGGCGGTGATGTCATGCAACACCCGACTTCGCCGACCGTTTGTGTTGTCCAAGAGCGGTAATGTCATGCCACGCCCGATGTTGCCGATCGTGTGTGTTGTCTAAGGGCGGTGATGTCAGGCCAAGCCCGACGTCGTTCGACCATGCGTGAAGATCAAGAGCGGTGATGTCATGCAATGCCCGAAGTCATCCGACCGTGCATGCAGTCCAAGGGCGGTGATGTCATGCCACGCCCGACGTTGCCAACCGAGTGTGCGGTCCAAGGGCGGTGATGTCATGCCACGCCCGACGTCGTCTGACCGTGCGTGCAATCCAAGAGAGGTGATGTAATGCCACGCCCGACGTTATTTGATCGTGTGTGCTGTCTTACGGCGATGATGACATGCCACACCCGACGTCGTTCGACCGAGTGTGCTATCTTAAGGCGGTGATGGCATGTCACGCCCGACGTCATTTGACCGTGCGTGCAGTCCAAGGGCGGTGATGTCATACCACGCTTGACGTTGCCAACCATGTGTGTTGTCAAAGGGCGGTTATGTCATACCACGACCGCCGTTGTACGACCGTGCGTGCAGTCCACGGACAGGGATGTCATGCCACGCCTAACATCCTTCGACCGTATGTGCTGTCCAAAGGCGGTGATGTCATGCCACGCCCGACGTTGCTAACCATGTGTGTTGTCCAAGGGCGGTGATGTCATGCCAAGCCTAACGTCGTTTGACCGTTTGTGCTGCCCAAAGGCGATGATGGCATGCAACGCCCGACGTTGTCGATCGCGGCGTGCCGCCCACGGGCGGTGATGTCATGCCACGCCCGACGCCGCCGATCGCGGTGTGCTTCCAAGGGGTGGTGATTTAATGCCACGCCGACGAGTCCGACCGCGGCGTGAGTCCAAGGACGGGGATGTCATGCCTCGCCCGATGTCGTTCGACCATGTGTGCTATCCAGGGGCGGTGATGTCTTGCCACGCCCGATGTTGTCCGACCGTGCGTGTAGTCCATGGGACGTAATGTCATGCCACGCCCGACATCGTTCGACCATAATGCTGTCCAGGGGAGGTGATGGCATGTCACGCCCGACGTTGTTCGACCGTGTGTGCTGCCCAAAGGCGATGATGGCATGCCACGCCCGACGTCGTTCGACCGTGTGTGCTTCCCAAAGGCAGTGATGTCATGCCACGCCCACGTCGTCCGACCATGTGTGCTGTCCAAGGGCGGTGATGTCATGCCACTCTCGACGTCGCCCGACAGTGTGTATTGTCTAAGGGAGGTGATGTCATGCTATGCCCGACGTTGCCGACCGTGTGTGCTGTCCAATTGCGGTGATGTCATACCACGCTTGATGTTGCCGACCGTCTGTGCTGTCCAAGGGCGGTGATGTCATGCCACGCCCGACGTTGCCTGACCATTTGTGCTTTCCAAGGGCGGTGATGTCATGCCACGCCCGATATTGTCGACTGTGTGTGCTGTCCAAGGGAGGTGATCTCATTCCACGCCCGATGTTGCTGATCGTGTGTGCGGTCCAAGGGAAGTGATGTCATGCCACGCCCAACGTCGTCCAACCGTGTGTTCAGTCCAAGGGCGATGATGTCATGCCACGCCTAACGTCCTTCGACCGTGTGTGCTGTCCAAAGACGGTGATGTCATGCCACGCCCGACGTTGTCGACCAGGTGTGTTGTCAAAGGGCGGTGATGTCATGCCAAGCCCGAAGTCGTTTGATCGTTTGTGTTGCCCAAAGGCGATGATGGCATGCAACGCCCAACGTCATTCGACTGTGTGTGCTGTCCAAGGGCGGTCATGTCATGCCACGCCTGGCATTGTCGACCGTGCGTGCAGTCCAAGGGCGGTCATGTCAAGTCACGCCCGACGTCGTTCGACTGTGTGTGCTGCCCAAAGGCGGTGATGGCATGTCACGCCTAACATTGTTTGACCGTGTCTGCCATCCAAGGGTTAGATGGCATGCCACGCCCAACGTCGTTCGACTGTTTGAGCGGTCCAAAGGTGATGATGGCATGCGACACCTGACGTTTTTCGACCGTGTGTGATGCCCAAAGGCGATGATGGCATGCCACGCTCGACCTCGTTCGACCGTGTGTGCTGTCTAAAGGAGGTTATGTCATGCCACGCCCAAAATCATTCGACCGTTTGTGTTGCCCAAAGGCGATGATGGCATGCAACGCTCGACGTCGTTCGACCGTGTGTGCTATCCAAGGGAGGTGATGTCATGCCACGCCCGACGTCGTCTGACCGTGCGTGCAGTCAAAGGACCGGGATGTCATGCCACGCCCGACGTCGTTCGACCGTGTGTGCTATTCAGGGGCAGTGATGTCATGCCACGCCCGACGTTGTCCGATCGTGCGTGCAGTCCATGGGAGGTGATAGATGTCACGCCCGACGTTGTTGGACCGTGTGTGCTTTCCAAAGGCGGTGATGTCATGCCACGCCTAACGTCATTCGACAGTGTGTGCTGCCCAAAGGCGATGATGGCATGCCACGCCCAACGTCGTTCGACCGGGTGAGCTGTTCAAGGGCGGTGATATTATGCCACGCACGATGTAGTCCGACCGTTTGTGCAGCCCAAGGGCGGTGAATATCATGCCACTCCCGACGTCGTCCGACAGTGTGTTCTTTCCAAGGGCAGTGATGTCATGTCACGCTCCACGTTGCCTACCGTGTGTGCTGTCCTAGGGCGATGATGTCATGTCGCGCCAACGTCGTCCTGCCGTACGTGCAGTCCAAGGACGGTGATGTCATGTCACGCCCAACGTCGTTCGACCGTGTGTGCTGTCGAAAGGCGGTGATGTCATGCCACACCCAACGTCGTTCGACCGTGTGTGCTACCAAAAGGCGATGATGGCATGCCATGCCCGACATCGTTCGACCGGGTGAGTTGTTTAAGGGCGGTGATATTATGCCATGCACGATGTAGTCCGACCGTTTGTGCAGCCCAAGGGCGGTGAATGTCATGCCACTCCCGACGTCGTCCGACAGTGTGTTCTGTCCAAGGGCAGTGATGTCATGTCACGCTCCACCTTGCCTACCGTGTGTGCTGTCCTAGGGCGATTATGTCATGCCGCGCCAACGTCATTCTGCCGTGCGTGCAGTCCAAGGGCGGTGATGGCTTGCCACGCCGCGGACGCCGCTCGACCGCGGTGTCGCCCAAAGGCGATGATGGCATTCCACGCCCGACGTCGTTCAACCGTGTTTGCTATCCAAAGGTGGAGATGTTATGCAAAGCTCGATGTAGTCCTACCGTGTGTGTTGCCCAAGGGCGGTGATGTCATGCCACTCTCGACTTCACCCGATAGTGTGTACTGTCTAAGGACGGTGATAAATATGCCACGCCGACGCTGTCGCATCGCGGTGTGTTGTCCAAGTGCAGTGATGTCATGCCACGCTTGATGTTGCTGACCGTTTGTGCTGTCCAAGGGCGGTGATGTCATGCCACGCCCGATTTTGCCGTCCGTGTGTGCTGTCCAGGAGAGGTGATGTCATGCCACTCTCGACGTCGCCCGACAGTGTGTACTTTCTAAGGACGGTGATGTCTTGCCACGCCCCACGTTGCCGATCGTGTGTGTTGTCCAATGGCAGTGATGTCATGCCACGCCCGACGTTGCCGACCGTTTGTGCTGTCCAAGGGCGGTGATGTCATGCCACGCCCGATGTTGCCGACCATGTACGCTGTCCAAGAGCGGTGAAGTCATACCACGCCCGACGTTGCCGACCGTGTGTGTTGTCCAAGGGCAGTGATGTCATTCCACGCCCAACATCGTCCAACCGTGCATTCAATCCAAAGGCGGTGATGTCATGCCACGCCTGACGTCCTTCGACCGTGTGTGCTGTCCAAAGGCAGTGATGTCATGCCAAGCCTGACGTCGTTTGACCATTTGTGCTGCCCAAAGGCGATGATGGCATGCAACGACCGATGTCGTTCGATCGTGTGTGTTGTTCAAGGGCGGTTATGTCATGCCACTCCCGATGTCATTCAACCGTCTGTGCTGCCCAAAGGCGGTGATGGCATGTCATGCCTGACGTTGTTTGACCGTGTTTGCCATCCAAGGGCTATGATGGCAGGCCACGCCCAACGTCGTTCGACCGTGTGTGCTGCCCAAAGGCGATGATGGCATGCCACACCTAATGATGTTCGACCGCGGTTCATCGCCCAAAGCGCCATGATGGCATGCCACGCCGACCTCGCTCGATCGCGGTGTGCCGCCCAAAGGGGGTGATGTCATTCCACGCCCAACATCGTTCGATTGTGCGTGCTTTCCAAATGCGATGATGGCATGCAACGCCCGACGTCGTCCTACCGTGCGTGCAGTCCAAGGGCGGTGATGTCATGCCACTCCTGACGTCGTCCGACCGTGCGTGCAGTAAAATGGAGGTGATGTCATGCCACACCCGATGTCGTTCGACTGTGTGTGCTTTCCAACAACGATGATGGCATGCCACGCCCGACGTCGTTCGACCGAGTGTGCTGTCCAAAGGCGGTGATGGCATGTCACGCCCGACGTCGTTCGACCGTGCATGCAGTCCAAGGGCGGTGATGTCATGCCATGCCTACGTCGTTCGATCGTGTGTGTTGTCCAAGGGAGGTGATGTCATGCCACGCCCGACGTCGTTCGACCTTGTGTGTAGTCCAAGGGCGGTGATGTCATCCACGCTCGACGTTGCCGACCGTGTGTGCTATCCCAGGGCGGTGATGTCATGCCACACCCGACGTCGTCCGACCGTGCGTGCAGTATAAGGGAGGTGATGTCATGCCACACCCGATGTCTTTCGACCGTGTGTGTTGCCCAACGGCGATGATTACATGCCACACCCGACGTCGTTCGACCGAGTATGCTGTCCAAAGGCGGTGATGGCATGTCACGCCCGGCATTGTTCGACCGTGCATGCAGTCCAAGGGCGGTGATGTCATGCCATTCCTAACGTCGTTCAATCGTGTGTGCTATCTAATGGAGGTGATGTCATGCCACGCCCGAAGTCGTCCGACCGTGTGTGGTTTCCAAAGGGAGGTGATGGCATGCCACGCCCGACGTTGCCGACCATGTGTTTTGTCCAAGGGCGGTGATGGCATGCCACGCCCGACGTTGTAGTCTGTGTGTGCTTTATGAGGGCGGTGATGTCATGTCACGTCCGACGTCGTCCGACCATGCGCGGCCTGGGGCGGTGATGTCAAGCCACGTCCACCGTCGTTCGACCGTGTGTGTTGTCCAAGGGCGTTGATGTTATGCCACGCCTGACGTCGTTCGAGGGTAAGTGCAATCCAAGGGAGGTGATGTCATAGCACACCCGATGTCGTTTGACCATGTGTGTTGTTCAAGGGCGGTAAAGGCATGTTACGCCCGATGTCGTCAGACTGTGCGTGCAGTCCAAGGGCGGTGATGGCATGTCATGCCCGACTTCGTTCGACCGTGTGTGCTGTCCAAAGGCGGTGATGTCATGCCACGCCCAACATCGTTTGACCGTGTGTGTTGCCCAAAGGCGATGATGGAATGCCACGCCCGACGTCGTTCGACCGTGTGTGCTGTCCAAAGGTGGTAATGTCATGCCACGCCCGATGTCGTTCAATCGTGCGTGCAGTTTAAGGGAGGTGATGTCATTCCACACCCGACGTCGTTCAACTGTGTGTGCTATCCAAAGGCGGTGATGGCATGTCACACCCGATGTCGTTCGACCGTGCGTGCAGTCCAAGGACGGTGATGTCATGCCACGCCCAACGTCATTCGACCGTGTGTGCTGTCCAAGGGAGGTGATGTCAAGCCATGCCTGATGTCGTTTGACCGTGTGTGCAGCCAAAAGGCGATGATGGAATGCCACGCCCGACGTCGTTCGACCGTGTGTGCTGTCCAAAGGCGGTGATGTCATGCCACGCCCGACGTCGTTTTACCATGCGTGCAGTATAAGGGAGGTTATGTCATGCCACACCTGATGTCGTTCGACCGTGTGTTCTGCCCAACGGCGATGATGGCATTCCACACCCGACGTTGTTTGAATGAGTGTGCTATCCAAAGGCGGTGATGGCATGTGACGCCCGACGTCGTTCGACCGTTCGTGCAGTCCAAGGGTGGTGATGTCATGCGACGCCCAATGTTGTTCGACCATGTGTGCTGTCCAAGGGAGGTGATGTCATGCCACGCCTGACGTCGTCCGACCGTGTGTGCTGTCCAAGGGAGGTGATGTCATGCCATGCCCGACATTGCCGACAGTGAGTTCTGTCAAAGGGCGGTGATGTCATGCCATGCCCGTCGTCGTCCGACCGTGTGTGTTTTCTAAGGGCAGTGATGGCATATCACGCCCGACATTGCCGACCGTGTGTGCTGTCCAAGGGCGGTGATGTCTTGCAACGCCAGACTTTGTTCGACCGTGGAAGCTGCCCAAAGGCGATGATGGAATGCCACGCCCGACACCGTTCGACCGTGTGTGCTGTCCAAAGCCGATGATGTCATGCCACACCCACGTCGTCCGACCATTTGTGCTGTCCGAGGGCAGTGATGAAATGCCACGCACGACATTGCCGACGGTGTGTTCTGCCCGAGGGAGGTGATTTCATGCCACGCTCGATGCTGCTGATCGTGTGTGCTAGCTAAGGGCGGTGATGTCATGCCACGCCCGACGTCGTCAAACCGTGTGTGCTTTCCAAAGGAGGTGATGTCATGTCATGAATGTCGTCGTTCAAACGTGTTTGCCGTCCAAGGTCTATGATGGAATGCCACGCCCGACGTCGTTCAATCGTGTGTGCTGCCCAAAGGCGATGATGGCATGCGACGCCCGACGTCGTTCGACTGTGTGTGCTGTCCAAGAGCGGTGATTTCTTGCAACGCCTCACATCGTTCGACCGTGTTAGCTGCCCGAAGGCGGTGATGGCATGTCATGCCCGACGTTGTTCGACCGTGTGTGCTGCCCAAAGGCGATGATGGCAAGCCACACCCGATGTCGTTAGACTGTGTGTGCTGTCCAAGAGCGGTGATGTCATGCCACGCCCGACGTTGCTAATCGTGTGTGCTATCCAAGGGCGGTGATGTTATGCCACGCCCGACGTTGCTGACCATGCGTGCAGTCCAAGAGAGGTGATGTAATGCCACGCCCGACGTCGTTCGATCGTGTGTGCTGCCCAACGGCGATGATGGCATGCCACACCCGACGTCGTTCGACCGAGTGTGCTATCTTAAGGCGGTGATGGCATGTCACGCCCCACGTCGTTTGACCATGCGTGCAGTCCAAGGGCGGTGATGTCACGCCACGCCCGACGTCGATCGACTGTGTGTGCTGTCTAAGGGAGGTGATGTCATGCCACGCCCGACGCTGTTAACCCCGTAGTGCCGCCCAAGGGCGCGATTTCATGCCACGACCGCCGCCGTCCGATCGCGGCGCGGCCCCAAGGACGGAGATGTCATGCCTCGCCTGACATCCTTCGACCGTGTGTGCTGTCCAAAGGCGGTGATGTCGTGCCACGCCGGACGTTGCCGACCATGTGTGTTATCCAAGGGCGGTGATGTCATGCCTAGCCTTACGTCGTTTGACTGTTTGTGCTGCCCAAAGGCGATGATGGCATGCAATGCCTGACGTTGTTCGACCGTGTGTGCTGTCCAAGGGCGGTGACGTCATGCCACGCCCGACGTTGCCGACCGTGTGTGCTGTCCAAGGGCGGTGATGTAATGCCACGCCTGACGTCGTCTGATCGTGCGAGGAGTCCAAGGATGGGGATGTCATGCCACGCTCGACGTCGTCCGACACTGTGTACTGTCCAAAGGCAGTGATGTCATGCCACGCTCGACGTTGCCTACTGTGTGTGCTGTCCTAGGGCGATGATGTCATGCCACGCCCAACGTCGTCCTACCGTGCCTGAAGTCCAAGGGCGGTGATGTCAAGCCACGCCCGACGTCGTTCAACCTTGTTTTCATCAAAGGGCTATGATGGCATGCCACGCCTAACGTCGTTCTACTGTGTGTGCTGCCCAAAGGCGATGATGGCATTCCACGCCCGACGTCGTTCGACCGTGTATGCTGTCCAAAGGCAGAGATGTTATGCCAAGCCCGATGTAGTCCACCGTGTGTCGCCCAAGCGGCGTGATGTCATGCCACTTCGACGCCGCCTCGGACAGGTGTAATCGCCTTAGGGCGGTGATGTCATGCTACACCCGACGTTGCCGACCGTGTGTGCTGTCCAATGGCGGTGATGTCATACCACACTCGATGTTGCCGACCGTGTGTGATGTCCAAGGGCGGTGATGTCTTGCCACGCCTGACGTTGCCGACCGTTTGTGTTGTCCAAGGGCGGTGATGTCATGCCACGCCCGATGTTGCCGACCGTGTGTGCTTTCCAAGAGCGGTGATGTCATTCCACGCCCGACATTGCCGACCGTGTGTGGTGTCCAAGGGCAGTGATGTCATGCCACGCCCAACGTCGTCCAACCGTGCATTCAGTCCAAGGGCGGTGATGTCATGCCACGCCCGACGCGTTTAATCGCGGCGCGGCGCCCCAAGGGCGGTGATGTCAAGTCACGCCCAACGTCGTTCGACCGTATGTGCTGCCCAAAGGCGGTGATGGCATGTCACGCCTGACGTTGTTTGACCGTGTTTGCCATCCAAGGGCTATGATGGCATGCCACGCCCAACATCGTTCGACCGTGTGTGCTGCCCAAAGGCGATAATGGCATGCCACACCTGACGTTTTTCGATTGTGTGTGATTCCCAAAGGCAATGATGGCTTGTCTCGCTCGACCTCGTTCGACCGTGTGTGCTGTCCAAAGGGGGTGATGTCATGCCACGCCCAACATCGTTCGACCATGTGTGCTGCCCAAAGGCGAAGATGGCATGCAACGCCCGATGTTGCCGACCGTGTTTGCTGACCAAGGGCGGTGATGTTATGCCACACCCGACGTCGTCCGACCGTGCGTGCAGTACATGGGAGGTTAGGTCATGCCACACCCGATGTCATTCGATCGTGTGTTCTGCCCAACGGCGATGATAGCATGCCACACCCGACGTAGTTCGATCGAGTGTGCTGTCCAAAGGCGGTGATGGCATGTCACGCCCGACATCGTTCGACCGTGCATGCAGTCCAAGGGCGGTGATGTCATGCCATGCCCAACGTCGTTCAACCGTGTGTTTTGTCCAAGGGACGAGCGAAAACCTATGTGCACCAACCAGTCTCCCAGAGCTTGAGGCGGAATGCCCTGAACGCGTTAAACAGGCTCATTGAACTTTTGGAGTGATGCGCTGAGAGAGTTAACCAAGCGTCAAAAGCTTGAGCCGTGATGCCCTAAACGCGTCACCGAGGCTACTGAAGCTTAAGCTATGACTCGCTGAGCGCACCACCCAGGGTCCAAGAACCTGAGACACGATGACTTTAGCACGCCACTTAGGTTCTCAGAGCTTGAGGCTTGACGCCCTATGCATGCCACCAAAGCTCATTGAGATTACGGGGAAATGCCTTGAGCTCCCCCACGATCACAAGGATTGAGGTGCGATGCCCTGAGCGTGCAACCCGGGATTCCATAGTTTGAGGGGAGACGCCTTGAGCGCTCCAACAATGCTCCCGGCGTGAAGAGGGATGCCCTGTGTGCACCAAAAAGATTCCCCGAGCTTGAAGCATGATGCTCGAAGCGCACCACCCAAGATACTGTATCATGAGTCACGATGCCCTAAGAACGCCAAAAAATGTCCATCTCCTGATGCGTGACGCCAAGAGGGCGCCACCCAGGCTACTGAAGCTTGAGGTGCGACGCCCTGATCGTGCCACCTAGGCTTCTTGATATTGAGGCAATGCACCTTGTGTGCCCCCAGGAACTCGGAGCTTCGGCACGGCACCCTGAGCGCTCCACCCAGAATCCCGAGCTCCACGCCATGAGCGTGCCACCTAGACACCTTTAGATTGAGGCCCAGCACCTTAAGTGTCACCAAGTCTCGCATAGCCTACGAAGCGACTCCTTGAGTGCACCACCTAAACTCTTAGAACCTGAGGCACGATACCATGAGCGCGCCACCCGGGCTCCTGGAACTTGAGGCGTGATGCCTTTAGCGCCCAAACCAGGCTCCCAGAGCTTGAAGAGCGACGTCGCTAGCAAGCCACCCAGGGTTCATAAGGCTGAGGTGGGATGCCCTGAGCGTGCCACATACGTTCCTTGAGCTTGAGGCACATCTTCTTGAGCGCCACCTAGTTTCGCATAGCGTAGGACACGACGCACTGAGATCCACCCAAGCTCCTATAGCCTGTGGTGCGATGCCCTGAGCGCACAACCCTTGATTTGGGAGCCTGAGGCATGATTCCCTAAGCGTTCCACCGAGGCTCATTGCTCGTTAGGCATGAAGCCTTGAGTGCCCCCAGCCCCTCTTCACTTTATTCACGATGCCCTGAGCACGCCACCTTTGCTCACGAATCTTAAGGAACGACTCTTTGAATGTGCCACCCCAGCGGCCTAAAAGCTTGAGGTGCGATGCCTTGAGCACGCCAAGCTGGTTCCAGAGCTTGAGGCGTGACACCCTGAGCGCGCAAAAAAGGCTCCCATATCTTAAGGGATGATTCCCTAAATGCGCCGCCCAGGCTACAAGAACTTGAGGCGCAATGCCCTGAGCACGCCACAAATGCACCCGAGCCTGAGGAACAAATCTCTAAGTGTAAAACCCAAGATCTTTGTTCTTGAGGCGCAGCGCCTTGAGCGCAACCTATAATCCTGGAGGTTGAGGCTCGAAGCCCTAAGCGTCACCCAGGCTTGCATAGCCTGAGACGCGACTTCCTTTAAAATGATCTTAATCAGTAGAGTATAGATACCAAAAACTCTACTGTCAGCGAATCAATCCACAACAGGAAAGTACACGAAGAAATATGTGTTTTTAAGAAGAAGGAAGATCAGAAAAATCTATAGGGAAATATTCTAAAGACTGAATGGTATTTATAGGCAAGAAGAATATATTTTGAAAGGTTGCAACCCTTTCAGAATTGACACGACCGTTAATGAAAGGTTGCAAACTTTCAAATAGTATTGACTGTTCCTGAAAGTTGCAACCTTTCAGAACAGTCATGGCGGGAATTTTTAAATATAACGGAATTCAAAACGGGTCACGCGCGCGGATCCGAGTCAGGTAAGGTTAACTGTTATCAACTAATCAATTGAAAATAATTTTTGGCCATTTAATTAATTAAATAAATAATTAAAATAAATTTGTCCAAAAAATTATCTCTCGATCATTTGCCAAAGCCGAAGCCGTAGCCGAAGCGAGCGAGTGAGCGACGACAGCGCGAGGGGCGTCCCTCTTTCCAACCCTTTTAACAATTAATAGGAGTGTTTATTTATTTAAACTTTCCTATTTTCATTTCCATTACCGATGAGGGACTATTGCCTTTTTCATTAAAGCATTAGAGGACTTTTCAAGTTGCCAACCTTTCAAGTTCTACACTTTTCAAATTCCTCTCCTTCCCTCTATTTCTCATCAATTGTTGCTACATACCCAACATACCTACCTATCAATTAAATAACCATAGTTATAGAATAATTTAAAACTTTCAAATCAACTTCACCGACGAATCATAATTGACTCAGTACAACTATTAGGAGAGATAAAACTATAATCTTTTTAAGAAAATATCTAAAGATAACTTTTTGGGTCATTACATTGTGGCTCTTGACAACCATCACGGAGGTTTTTATTTATTGTGCATTGCGATCGCGTGGGTGGTTGTCGCAATCGCGTAGCTGACAAGTTTTGATAGTCGCGATCACGAGACTCTTTATCGCGATAGTCAATAATGAGTTGATCGGTTTATCCATCACAATTCCAATGCTTAAGGTCGCGATCAAGAAGAATAGTTGATGTGTTATCCACTAATATATTCATCTTTCGTAGAATATCTTTAGTCAACAATCTGCACTGCACAACTAACCAAATTATGAATTGATGCCTTGGTTGAGAGATTTTGTTCCAGATGATGTGTTATCCTCTAATATATTCATCTTTCGTAGAATATCTTTAGTCAACAATCTGCACTGCACAACTAACAAAATTATGAATTGATGCCTTGGTTGAGAGATTTTGTTCCAGATGAATTCTTCAATTCTGATCTTCTTTAGACCCTTAACTTATGAATTGTAGCTTGCTCCTGTTTATTCTTTTCCATTTGATGTTAGGTTATGCCATGCCCGACGTCGTTCGACCGTGTGTACTGCCAAATGGCGATGGTAGCATGCCACGCCCGATGTCATTCGACGGTGTGTGCTGTCCAAGAGCGTTGATGTAATACCACACCCAACGTCGTTCGACCGTGTGTGCCATCCAAAGGCGTTGATGGCATATCACGCCCGATGTCGTTCGACCGTGTGTGCTGTCCAAAGGCGGTGATGTCATGCCACACCCGACGTGGTCCGACTGTGTGTGATATCCAAAAGATGATGTCATGCCATGCCCAATGCCGACCGTGTTTGCTGTCCAAGGGCGGTGATGTCATGCCATGCCCGATGTTGCCAACCATGTGTGCTGTCCAAGGGCGGTGATATCATGCCACACCCGACGTTGCCGACCGCGTGTGTTGTCCACGGGCGGTGATGTCATGCCACGCCCGACGTCGTCCAACAGTGGGTGAAGTCCAAGGGCGTTGATGTCATGCCACGCTCGACGTCGTTCGACCGTGCATTCAGTCCAAGGGTGGTAATATCATGCCACGCCCGATGTTGCCGACCATGTGTGCTATCCAAGGGCGATAATGTCATGCCACGCCCGACGTTGTTCGACCGTGCATGCAGTCCAAGGGAGGTGCTTTCATGCCATGCCCGACGTTGTTCAGCCGTGTGTTCTGCCCAACGGCGATGATGGCATTCCACAGCCGACGTCGTTTGATCGAGTGTGCTGTCAAAAGTTGATGATGGCATGTCACGACCGACGTCATTCGACCGTGTGTGCAGTCCAAGGGCGGTGATTTCATGCCACGCCTGACATCGATCGACCGTGTGTGCTGTCCAAGGGAAGTGATGTCATGCCACGCCCGACGTCGTCTGATCGTGTGTGTTGTCCAAGGGCGGTGATGGCATGCCACGCCCGACGTTGCCGATCATGTGTGCTGTCCAAGGGTGGTGATGTCATGCCTTTCCCGACGTTGCCGTTCGTGTGTGGTGTCCGAGGGCGGTGATATTATGCCACGCCCGACGTCGTCCAATCGTGCGTGCAGTCCAAGGGCGATGATGCCATGCCACGCCCGACGTTGTTCGACCATGTGTGTTTTCCAAGGGCGGTGATGTCATGCCACGCCCGATGTCGTCCGACTGTGCGTGCAGTCTAAGGGAGGTGATGTCATGCCACGCCCGATGTCGTTTGACAATGGGTGCTGCCCAACGGCAATAATGGCATTTCACGCCCGACGTCGTTCGACCAAGTGTGCTATCAAAAGGCGATGATGGCATGTCACGCCCGACGTTGTTCGACCGTGTGTGTTGTCCAAAGGCGGTGATGTCATGCCACGCCCAACGTTGCTCGACCGTGTGTGCTGCCCAAAGGCGATGATGGCATGCCACGCCCGACGTTGTTCGATCGTGTGTGCTGTCCAAGGGCGGTGATGTCATGTCACGTCCCACGTCGTTAGACCGTGTGTGATGTCCAAAGGTGGTGATGTAATGCCACGCCCAACGTCGTTCGATCGTGTGTGCTGCCCAAAGACGATCATGGCATGCCACGCCTGACATCGTTCGACCGTGTGTGCTGTCCAAGGGCGGTGACGTCATGCCACGCCCGACGTAGCCCGACCGTGTGTGCTGTCCAAAGGCGGTGATGACATATCAAGCCCGACTTCTTAGACCGTGTGTGCTGTCCAAAGGTGATGATGTCATGCAATTCCCAACGTCGTTCGACCGTGTGTGCTGCCCAAAGGCGATGATTGCATGCCACGCCCGACATCATTCGACTGTGTGTGTTGTCCAATGGCGGTGATATAATGCCACGCCCGATGTTGTCCTACCGTGTGTGCTGCCCAAGGGCGGTGATGTCATTCCACGCCCGACGTTGCCGACTCTGTTTGCTGTCCACGGACGGTGATGTCATGCCACGCCTATCGTTGTTCGACCGTGTCTGTTGTCCAAGGGCAGTGGTGGCATATCACACCCGACATTGCCGACCGTGTGTGCTGTCCAAGGTCGGTAATTTCATGCCACGCCCGACATCATCCGACAGTGCGAGCACTCCAAGGGCGGTGATGTCATGCCACGCCCGACGTCGTCTGACCGTGTGTGTTGTCCAAGGGCGGTAACGTCATGCCACGCCCGACGTCGTTTGACCGTTTGTGCTGCCCCAAGGCGATTATGTCATGCCACGCCCAACGTCGTCCGACCGTGCGTGTAGTCCAAGGGCGGTGATGCCATGCCACGCCCGACGTCGTGCGATCGTGTGTGGTGTCCAAGGGCGGTGATAACATGCCACGCCCGAGGTTGTCTGACCGTTTGTGCTGCCAAAAGTTTATGATGGCATGCCACGCGCGACGTCATTCGACCGTTTGTGCAGTCCAAGGGCGGTGATATCATGCCACGCCTGACGTCGTCCTACCGCGGCGTGTACCCAAATGCGCGATAGCCGCCACGCCCGATGACGTTTGACCTTGTTTGCCATCCAAGGGCTATGATGGCATGCCATTCCCGGCGTCATTCGACCGTGTGTGTTGTATATATGCGGAGATGTCATGCCACTCCTGACGTTGTCCGACAGTGTGTACTGTCTAAGGGCGGTGATGTCATGCCACGCTCAACGTTGTCGACCGTGTGTGCTGTCCAAGGGCGGTGATGTCATGCCACGCATGATGTTATCGACCGTGTGTGCTGTCCAAGGGCGGTGATGTCATGCCATGCCCGACGTTGTCCGACCGTACGTTCAGTCCAAGGGCGGTGATGTCATGCCACGCCCGACGTCCTTCGACCGTGTGTGCTATCCAACGGCAGTGATGTCATGCCACACCCGACGTCGTTCGACCGTTTGTGCTACCCTAAGGCGGTGATGTCATGCCACGCCCGATGTCGTCCGACCGTGCATGCAGTCAAAAGGCGGTGATGTAATGCCAAGCCCGACGTTGTTCGACTGTGTGTGCTTTCCAAAGGCGGTGATGTCATGCCACGCCTAACGTCAATCGACCATGTGTGCTGCCCAAAGGTGATGATGGCATGCCACGCCCGACGTAGTTCGACCGTGTGTGTTGTCCAAGGACGGTGATGTTGTGTCACGCCCAATGTCGTTCGATCGTGTACCGGCCCAGCGCAAAGTGATGTCATGCCACGCCCAACGTCGTTCGACCGTGTGTGCTACCCAAAAGCGATGATGGCATGCCATGCCCGACATCGTTCGACCGTGCGAGCTGTCCAAGGGCGATGATATTATGCCACGCCCGGCGTAGTCCGACCGCTTGTGCAGCCCTGGGCGGTGATGTCGCTCCACTTCGACGCCGCCTCGACAGCAGGTAATCGCCTAAGGACGGTGATGTCATGCCATGCCTGAATTTGCCGACCGTGTGTGTTGTCCAAGGGCGGTGATGTCATGCCACGCTCGATGTTGCTGACCATTTGTGCTGTCCAAGGGCGGTGATGTCATTCCACGCCCGATATTGCCGACCGTGTGTGCTGTCCAAGAGCGGTGATGTCATGCCACTCTCGACGTCGCCCGACCGTTTGTACTTTCAAAGGACAGTGATGTCATGCCTCGCCCGACGATGCCGATCGTGTGTGCTGTCCAAGGGTAGTGATGTCATGCCACGCCCGACGTTGCCGACCATTTATGCTGTCCAAGGGCGGTGATGTCATGCCACGCCCGATGTTGTCGATCAGATGCGGCCGCCCAAGACTGGTGATAATATTCCACGGCCGACGCTGTTTAATCGCGGTGTGCTGTCCAAGGGTAGTGATGTCATGCCACGCCCAACGTCGTCCAATCGTGCATTCAGTCCAAGGGCGGTGATGTCATGCCACGCCTGACGTCCTTCGACCGTGTGTGCTGTCGATAGGCGATGATGTCATGCCAAGCCCGACGTTGCCGACCATGTGTGCTGTCCAAGGGCGGTGTTGTCATGCCAAGCCCGACGTCGTTTGACCGTTTGTGCTGCCCAAAGGCGATGATGGCATGCAACGCCCGACGTCGTTCGACCGTGTGTGCTGTCCAAGGGCGGTTATGTCATGCCACGCCCGACGTTGCCGACCGTGCGTGCAGTCCATGGGCGGTGATGTCAAGTCACGCTCGATGTCGTTCAACTATGTGTGCTGACCAAAGGCGGTGATGACATGTCACGCCTGACGTTGTTTGACCGTGTTTGCCATCCCAGGACTATGATGGCATGCCACGCCCAACGTCGTTCGACCGTGTATGCTGCCTAAAGGCGATGATGGCTTGCCACACCTGATGTTGTTCGACCGTGTGTGCTGCCGAAAGGCGATGATGGCATGCCACGCTCGACCTCATTTGACCGTGTGTGCTGTCCAAAGGGGGTGATGTCATGCCACGCCCAACATCGTTCGACCGTGTGTGCTACCCAAAGGCGATGATGGCATGCAACGCCTGACGTCGCCGACCGCGGCGCGCACCAAGGGCGGTGATGTCATCCACGCCCGACGCTGTTTAATCGCGGTGTTCTCGGCCCAAGGGCGGTGATGTCATGCCACACCCAACGTCGTCCGACCGTGCGTGCAGTAAAAGGGAGGTGATGTCATGCAACACCCGATGTCGTTCGACCGTGTGTGCTGCCCAACGGCGATGATGGCATGCCACACCCGACATCGTTCGACCGAGTGTGTTGTCCAAAGGTGGTGATGGCATGTCACGCCGGACGTTGTTTGACCATGCATGTAGTCCAAGGGCGGTGATGTCATGCAATGCCCAACATCGTTCGATCGTGTGTGCTGTCCAAGGGAGGTGATGTCATGCCACGCCCGACGTCGTTCGACCTTGCGTGCAGTCCAAGGGCGGTGATGTAATCTACGCCCGATGTTACCGACCGTGTGTGCTGTCCGAGAGCGGTGATGTCATGCCACAACCGACGTCATCCGACCGTGCGTGCAGTACAAGGGAGGTGATGTCATGCCACACCCGATGTCGTTCAACCGTGTGTGCTGCTCAACGGCGATGATGGCATGCCACACCCGACGTCGTTCGACCGAGTCTGCTGTCCAAAGGCAGTGATGGCATGTCACGCCCGATGTCGTTCGATCGTGCATGCAGTCCAGGGGCGGTGATGTCATGCCATGCCCAACGTCGTTCGATCGTGTGTGCTGTCTAAGGGAGGTGATGTCATGCCACGCCCGACGTCGTCCGACTGTTTGTGGTGTCCAAGGTCGGTGATGGCATGCCACATCCGATGTCGTCCGACCATGCGTGCAGTCCAAAGGCGGTTATGTCATGCCACCTCCAACGTCGTTCGACCGTGTGTGTTGTCCAAGGGCGGTGATGTTATGCCACGCCTGACATCGTTTGAGGGTAAGTGCAATCCAAGGGAGGTGATGTCATGCCACGCCGAAGTCGTTTGACCGTGTGTGTTGTTCAAGGGCGGTGAAGGCATGTTACGCCCGACGTCGTCAGACCGTACGTGCAGTCCAAGGGCGGTGATGGCATGTAATGCCCGACTTCGTTCGACCGTGGGTGCTGTCCAAAGGCGGTGATATAATGCCATGCCCAACGTCGTTTGACCGTGTGTGCTGCCCAAAGGCGATGATGGAATACCACGCCCGATGTCGTTCGACCGTGTATGCTATCCAAAGGCGGTGATGTCATGCCACGCCTGACGTTGCCGACCGTGTGTGATGTCCAAGGGTGGTGATGTCATGCCACGCCCGACGTTGTTCGATTATGTGTGTACTTTAAGAGAGGTGATATCATGCCACACCCAACGTTGTTTGACCGTTTGTGCTGTCAAAAGGCAGTGATGGCATGTCACGCCCGACGTCGTTTGACCATGCGTGCAGTCCAAAGGCGGTGATATCATGCCACGCCCAACGTCGTTTGACCGTGTGTGTTCTCCAAGGAAGGTGATGTCATGCCACGCCCAACGTTGTTCGATCGTGTGTGCTGTCCAAAAGCGATGATGGCATGCCACGCCCGACATCGTTCGACCGTGTGTGCTGTCCAAGGGCGGTGATGTCATGCCACACTTGACGTAGTCCGACTGTGTGTGCTGTCAAAAGGCGGTGATGGCATGTCACGCCCGACGTCGTTCGACCGCAGGTGTCCGCCCAAAGGCGCTGATGTCATGCGTAATGCCCAACGCCGCTCGACCGCAGTGTGCCGCCTCTGCCGATGATGCCATGCCACGCCCGGAGCATCATCCGATCGCGGTAGGCCGGCCCAAGGGCGGTGATATAATGCCACGCCCGATGTAGTCCTACCATGTGTGCTGCCCAAGGGCAGTGATGTCATGCCACTCCCGACGTCGTCCGACAGTGTGTGCTGTCCAAGGGCGGTGATGTCATGCAACACCTGACGTTGTCGACTGTGTGTGTTGTCTAAGGGCGGTGATATCATGCCATGCTCGTCGTCGTTTGACCGTGTGTGTTGTCCAAGGGCAATGATGGCATATTAGGCCCGACGTTGCCGACCTTGTGTGCTGTCCCAGGGCGGCGATGTCATGCCACGCCTGACGTCGTCCGACCGCGGCGTGCGCCCTCGGGCGCCGATGGCATGTCAGCGCCGACTTCGCTCGATCGCGGTGAGCTGCCCAAAGGCGATGATGGAATGCCACGCCCGACGCCGCTCGACCGTGTGCCGGCCCAAAGGCGGTGATTTCATGCCACGCCCGACGTAGTCCGACTATGTGTGTTGCCCAAGGGCGGTGATGTCATGCCACACCTGACGTCGTCCGACCGTGTGTGCTGTCCAAGGGGAGTGATGTAATGCCACGCACGATGTTACCGACAGTGTGTTCTGTCCGAGGGCGATGATGTCATGCCACACCCAATGTATCTGACCGTGTGTGCTGTCAAAGGGCGATGATGTCATGCCACGCTCGACGTTGCCGACCGTGTGTGCTGTCCAAGGGTGGTGATGTCATGCCACGCCCGACGTCGTCAAATCGTGTGTGCTTTCCAAAGGCGGTGATGGCATGTCACGCCCGACGTCGTTCGACTGTGTGTGCTGTCCAAAGGCAGTGATGTCATGCAACGCCCAACGTCGTTCGACCATGTGTGTTGCCCTAAGCCGATGATGCCATGCCACGCCCGATATTATCTGATCGTGTGTGCTGTCCAAGGGCGGTGATATAATGCCACGCCCGATGTAGTCCTACCATGTGTGCTGCCCAAGGGCGGTGATGTCATGCCACTCCCGACGTCGTCCGGACAGCAGGCCGACTGGCGGCGGTGATGTCATGCAACACCTGACGTTGTCGACTGTGTGTGCTGTCCAAGGGCGGTGATATCATGCCATGCATGTCGTCGTCCGACCGTGTGTGTTGTCCAAGGGCAGTGATGGCATATTACGCCCGACGTTGACGACCGTGTGTGCTGTCCCAGGGCGGTGATGTCATGCCACGCCTGACGTCGTCCGACCGCGGCGTAATCCATGGCGCCGATGGCATGTCATGCCGCACTTCGCTCGATCGCGGTGAGCTGCCCAAAGGCGATGATGGAATGCCACGCCCGACGTTGTTCGACCGTGTGTGTTGTCCAAAGGCGGTGATTTCATGCCTCGCCCGACGTAGTCCGACTATGTGTGTTGCCCAAGGGCGGTGATGTCATGCCACGCCCGACGTAGTCCGACAGTGTGTTCTGTCCGAGGGCGATGATGTCATGCCACGCCCAATGTATCTGACCGCGTGTGCTGTCAAAGGGCGGTGATGTCATGCCACGCTCGACGTTGCCGACCGTGTGTGCTGTCCAAGGGAGGTGATGTCATGCCACGCCCGACGTCATCAAACTATGTGTGCTTTCCAAAGGCGGTGATGGAATGCTACGCCCGACGTTGTTCGAACGTGTTTGCTGCCCAAAGGCGATGATAGCATGCCACGCCCGACGTCGTTCCACTGTGTGTGCTCTCTAAAGTCGGTGATCGCATGTCATGCCCGACGTTGTTCGACCATGTGTGCTGCCCCAAGGCGATGATGGCAAGACACGCCTGATGTTGTTCGACCGTGTGTGCTGTCTAAAGGCGGTGATGTCATGCAACGCCTGACGTCGTTTGACCGTGTGTGATGCCCAAAGGCGATGATGGAATGCCACGCCCGACGTCGTCCGACTGTGTGTGCAGTCCAAGGGCGGTGATGTCATGCCACGCCCGACGGTACCAATCGTGTGTGCTGTCCAAGGGCCGTGATGTCATGCCACGCCCGACGTTGCCAACCGTTTGTGCTTTCCAAGGGCGGTTATGTCATGTCACGCCAGACATTGCCGATTGTGTGTGTTGTCTAAGGGCGGTGATGTTAGGCCACGCCCGACATCGTCCGACCGTGCGTGAAGTCCAAGGGCGGTGATGTCATGCCAGGCTCGATGTCGTCTGACCGTGCATGCAGTCCAAGGGCGGTGATGTCATGCCACGCCCGACGCTGCCGACCGTGTGTGCGGGCCAAGGGCAGTGATGTCATTCCACGCCCCACGTCGTCCGATCGTGCGTGCAGTCCAAGGGAGGTGATGTAATGCAACGCGCGACGTCATTCGATCGTGTGTGCTCCACAACAATGATGATGGATGCCACACCTGACGTCGGTCGATCGTGCGTGCAGTCCAAGGACGGTGATGTCATGCCATGCCTGACGTCGATCGACCGTGTGGCCGTTTCGCTGAGGTGATGTCATGCCACGCCCGTCGTCGTCTGACCGTGTGTGCTGTCCAAGGGCCGTGATTTCATGCCACGTCCGATGTTGCCGATCGTGTGTGCTGTCCAAGGGCGGTGATGTCATGCCACGCTCGACGTCATCCGACCGTGCGTGCAGTCCAAGGGCGGTGATACCATGCCACACCCGACGTTGTTCGACCATGTGTGCTGTCCAAGGGCGGTGATGTCATGCTATGCCCGACGTCGTCCGACTGTGTGTGCAGTCCAAGGGAGGTGATGTCATGCCATGCCCGACGCCGTTTGACCATTGGTGCTGCCCAACGGCGATGATGGCATGCCACGCCCGATGTCGTTCGACCGAGTGTGCTATCAAATGGCGGTGATGGCATGTCACGCTCGACGTTGTTCGACCCTATGTGTAGTCTAAAGGCGGTGATGTAATGTCACGCCCAACGTCGCTCGACCGTGTGTGCTGCCCAAAAAAGATGATGGAATGCGATGCCCGACGTCGTTCGATCGTGTGTGCTGTCCAAGGGCGGTGATGTCATCTCACGTCCCATGTCGTTCGACCATGTGTGATGTCCAAAGGTGGTGATGTCATGCCACGCCCTACGTCATTCGATCGTGTGTGCTACCCAAAGGCGATGATGGCATGCCACGCCCGACATCGCTCGACCGCAGCCTCGGCCCAAGGGCGGTGATGTCATTCCACGCTCGGCGTAGTCACACCACGTGTGCGCCCAAGGGCAATGATGTCATGCCACGCCCGACGAGTCCGACCGCGTGCCGCCCAAAGGCGGTGATGGCATGTCACGCCCGACGCCGCTCGACCGTGTATTGTCCAAAGGCGGTGATGTCATGCGTAACGCCCAACGCCGCTCGACCGTGTGCTGCCCAAAGCCGATGATGGCATGCTACGCCCGACATCATTCGACCGTGTGTGCTGTCCAAGGGCGGTGATATAATGCCACGCCCGATGTAGTCCTACCATGTGTGCTGCCCAAGGGCGTTGATGTCATGCAACTCCCGACGTCGTCCGACAATGTGTACTGTCAAAGGGCGGAGATGTCATGCCATGCCTGACGTTGCCGACTGTGTGTGCTGTCCAAGGGCGGTGATGGCATGCCACGTACGTCGTCGTCTGACCGTGTGTGTTGTCCAAGGGCAGTGACGTCATATCACTCCCGACGTTGCCGACCGTGTTTGCTGTCCAAGGGCGGTGATGTCATGCCATGCCCGATGTCGTCCGACCGTGCGAGCAGTCCAAGGGCGGTGATGTCATGCCACGCCCGACGTCGTTCGACCGTGTGTGTTATCCAAGGGAGGTGATGTCATGCCATGCCTGACGTTGTTTGACCGTTTGTGCTGCCCAAAGACGATGAAGGCATGCCACGCCCGACGTCATCCGACCGTGCGTGTAGTCCAAGGGCGGTGATGTCATGCCACGCCCGACGTCGTTCGACCGTGTGTGTTATCCAAGGGCGGTGATGTCATGCCATGCATGACGTTGTTTGACCGTTTTTGCTGCCCAAAGACGATGAAGGCATGCCACGCCCGACGTCATCCGACCGTGCGTGTAGTCCAAGGGCGGTGATGTTATGCCACGCCCGACGTCGTTTGACCATGTGTGCTGTCCAAGGGCGGTGATGTCATGCCACGCCCGTCATCGTCCGACCGTGTGTGTTTTCCAAGGGCAGTGATGGCATATCACGCCCGACATTGCCGACCATGTGTGCTGTCAAAGGGCGGTGATGTCATGCCACGCCTGACGTCATCCGACCGTGCGTGCAGTCCATGGGCTGTGATGGCATGTCATGCCCGATTTTGTTCGACCGTGTGAGCTACCCAAAGGCGATGTTGGAATGTCACGCCTGACGTCGTTCGATCGTGTGTGCTGTCCAAAGGCAGTGATTTCATGCCACGCCCGACGTAGTCCGACTATGTGTGTTGCCCAAGGGCGGTGATGTCATGCCATGCCTGACGTCGTCCGACCGTGTGTGCTGTCCGAGGGCAGTGATGTAATACCACACACGACCTTGCCGACGGTGTGTTTTTTTCGAGGGAGGTGATGTCATGCCACGCCTGATGTTGCCGACCGTGTGTGCAGTCCAAGGGCGGTGATGTCATGCCACGCCCGACGTTGCCGACCGTGTGTGCTATCCAAGGGCGGTGATGTCATACCACGCCCGACGTCGTCAAACCGTGTTTGCTTTCCAAAGGTGGTGATGGCATGTCATGCATGCCGTCGTTCGACCATGTTTGCCAACCAAGGGCTATGATGGAATGCCACGCCTGACGTCGTTCGACCGTGTGTGTTGCCCAAAGGCGATGATGGCATGCCACGCCCGACGTCGTTCGACCGTGTGTGCTGCCCAAAGGCGATGATGGCATGCCACGCCCGACGTCATTCGACCGTGAGTGCTGTCCAAAGTCGGTGATGGCATGTCACGCCTGACATTGTTCGACCGTGTGTGCTGCCCAAAAGCGATGATGGCAAGCCACGCCCTACATCGTTCGACCGTGTGTGCTGTCCAAGAGCGGTGATTTCTTGCAACGCCTGACGTCGTTCAACTGTGTGTGTCGTCCAAAGGCTGTGATGGCATGTCACGCCCAATGTCGTTCGATCGTGTGAGCTGTCTAAAGGCGGTGATGTCATGCCAAGCCCGATGTCGTTTGACTGTGTGTGATGCCTAAAGGCGATGATGGAATGCCACGCCCGACGTCGTCTGATTGTGTGTGCTGTCCAAGGGCGGTGATGTCATGCCACGCCTGACGTTGCTGATCGTGTGTGCTGTCCAAGGGCGGTGATGTCATGCAATGCCTGACGTTGCCGACCGTTTGTGCTGTCAAAGGACGGTGATATCATGTCACTCCCGACGTTGCCAATCGTGTGTTCTGTCTAAGGGCGGTGATGTCAGGCCACGCCCGACGTCGTCCGACCGTGCATGAAGATCAAGGGCGGCGATGTCATGCCACGCCCAAAGTCGTCCGACCGTGCATGCAGCCCTAGGGCGGTGATGTCATGCCACGCCCGACCGTGCGTGCAGTCCAAGGGCGCTGATGGCATGTCATGCCAGACTTCGTTCGATCGTGTGAGCTGCCCAAAGGCGATGATGGAATGCCACGCCCGACGTTGTTCGACCGTGTGTGTTGTCCAAAGGCGGTGATTTCATGCCTCGCCCGACGTAGTCCGACTATGTGTGTTGCCCAAGGGCGGTGATGTCATGCCACGCCCGACGTAGTCCGACAGTGTGTTCTGTCCGAGGGCGATGATGTCATGCCACGCCCAATGTATCTGACCGCGTGTGCTGTCAAAGGGCGGTGATGTCATGCCACGCTCGACGTTGCCGACCGTGTGTGCTGTCCAAGGGAGGTGATGTCATGCCACGCCCGACGTCATCAAACTATGTGTGCTTTCCAAAGGCGGTGATGGAATGCTACGCCCGACGTTGTTCGAACGTGTTTGCTGCCCAAAGGCGATGATAGCATGCCACGCCCGACGTCGTTCCACTGTGTGTGCTCTCTAAAGTCGGTGATCGCATGTCATGCCCGACGTTGTTCGACCATGTGTGCTGCCCCAAGGCGATGATGGCAAGACACGCCTGATGTTGTTCGACCGTGTGTGCTGTCTAAAGGCGGTGATGTCATGCAACGCCTGACGTCGTTTGACCGTGTGTGATGCCCAAAGGCGATGATGGAATGCCACGCCCGACGTCGTCCGACTGTGTGTGCAGTCCAAGGGCGGTGATGTCATGCCACTCCCGACGGTACCAATCGTGTGCCGGCCAAAGGGCCGCGGATGTCATGCCACGCCCGACGCTGCCAACCGCTTGGCTTTCAAGGGCGGCAAGTATGCCGCGTCACGCCCGACATTGCCGATTGTGTGTGTTGTCTAAGGGCGGTGATGTTAGGCCACGCCCGACATCGTCCGACCGTGCGTGAAGTCCAAGGGCGGTGATGTCATGCCAGGCTCGGCGTCGCCCGACCGCATGCGCCCACGGCGGTGGATAATATGCCACGCCGACGTTGTCGATCGCGGTGTGCGGGCCAAGGGCAGTGATGTCATTCCACGCCCCACGTCGTCCGATCGTGCGTGCAGTCCAAGGGAGGTGATGTAATGCAACGCGCGACATCATTCGATCGTGTGTGCTCCACAACAATGATGATGGATGCCACACCTGACGTCGGTCGATCGTGCGTGCAGTCCAAGGACGGTGATGTCATGCCATGCCCGGACGCCGATCGACCGCGGTGTGCCGTTGGGCGAGGTGATGTCATGCCACGCCTGGCCGCCGCCTGGACCGCGGTGTGCTGTCCAAGGGCCGTGATTTCATGCCACGTCCGATGTTGCCGATCGTGTGTGCTGTCCAAGGGCGGTGATGTCATGCCACGCTCGACGTCATCCGACCGTGCGTGCAGTCCAAGGGCGGTGATACCATGCCACACCCGACGTTGTTCGACCATGTGTGCTGTCCAAGGGCGGTGATGTCATGCTATGCCCGACGTCGTCCGATCAGGTGTGCATCTGGGGAGGTGATGTCATGCCATGCCCGACGCCGTTTGACCATTGGTGCTGCCCAACGGCGATGATGGCATGCCACGCCCGATGTCGTTCGACCGAGTGTGCTATCAAATGGCGGTGATGGCATGTCACGCTCGACGTTGTTCGACCCTATGTGTAGTCTAAAGGCGGTGATGTAATGTCACGCCCAACGTCGCTCGACCGTGTGTGCTGCCCAAAAAAGATGATGGAATGCGATGCCCGACGTCGTTCGATCGTGTGTGCTGTCCAAGGGCGGTGATGTCATCTCACGTCCCATGTCGTTCGACCATGTGTGATGTCCAAAGGTGGTGATGTCATGCCACGCCCTACGTCATTCGATCGTGTGTGCTACCCAAAGGCGATGATGGCATGCCACGCCCGACATCGTTCGACCGTGTGTTCTGTCCAAGGGCGGTGATGTCATTCCACGCCCGATGTAGTCACACCATGTGTGCTGCCCAAGGGCAATGATGTCATGCCACGCCCGACGTAGTCCGACCGTGTGTGCTGTCCAAAGGCGGTGATGGCATGTCACGCCCGACGTCGTTCGACCGTGTGTATTGTCCAAAGGCGGTGATGTCATGCAACGCCCAACGTCGTTCGACCGTGTGTGCTGCCCAAAGCCGATGATGGCATGCTACGCCTGACATCTTTCGACCGTGTGTGCTGTCCAAGGGCGGTGATATAATGCCACGCCCGATGTAGTCCTACCATGTGTGCTGCCCAAGGGCGTTGATGTCATGCCACTCCCGACGTCGTCCGACAATGTGTACTGTCAAAGGGCGGAGATGTCATGCCATGCCTGACGTTGCCGACTGTGTGTGCTGTCCAAGGGCGGTGATGGCATGCCACGTACGTCGTCGTCTGACCGTGTGTGTTGTCCAAGGGCAGTGACGTCATATCACTCCCGACGTTGCCGACCGTGTTTGCTGTCCAAGGGCGGTGATGTCATGCCATGCCCGATGTCGTCCGACCGTGCGAGCAGTCCAAGGGCGGTGATGTCATGCCACGCCCGACGTCGTTCGACCGTGTGTGTTATCCAAGGGAGGTGATGTCATGCCATGCCTGACGTTGTTTGACCGTTTGTGCTGCCCAAAGACGATGAAGGCATGCCACGCCCGACGTCATCCGACCGTGCGTGTAGTCCAAGGGCGGTGATGTCATGCCACGCCCGACGTCGTTCGACCGTGTGTGTTATCCAAGGGCGGTGATGTCATGCCATGCATGACGTTGTTTGACCGTTTTTGCTGCCCAAAGACGATGAAGGCATGCCACGCCCGACGTCATCCGACCGTGCGTGTAGTCCAAGGGCGGTGATGTTATGCCACGCCCGACGTCGTTTGACCATGTGTGCTGTCCAAGGGCGGTGATGTCATGCCACGCCCGTCATCGTTCGACCGTGTGTGTTTTCCAAGGGCAGTGATGGCATATCACGCCCGACATTGCCGACCATGTGTGCTGTCAAAGGGCGGTGATGTCATGCCACGCCTGACGTCATCCGACCGTGCGTGCAGTCCATGGGCTGTGATGGCATGTCATGCCCGATTTTGTTCGACCGTGTGAGCTACCCAAAGGCGATGTTGGAATGTCACGCCTGACGTCGTTCGATCGTGTGTGCTGTCCAAAGGCAGTGATTTCATGCCACGCCCGACGTAGTCCGACTATGTGTGTTGCCCAAGGGCGGTGATGTCATGCAATGCCTGACGTCGTCCGACCGTGTGTGCTGTCCGAGGGCAGTGATGTAATACCACACACGACCTTGCCGACGGTGTGTTTTTTTCGAGGGAGGTGATGTCATGCCACGCCGATGTTGCCGAATCGTGTGTGCAAATCCAAGGGCGGTGGATGCCATGCCACGCCCGACGCTGTTTAATCGTGGTGTGCTATCCAAGGGCGGTGATGTCATACCACGCCCGACGTCGTCAAACCGTGTTTGCTTTCCAAAGGTGGTGATGGCATGTCATGCATGCCGTCGTTCGACCATGTTTGCCAACCAAGGGCTATGATGGAATGCCACGCCTGACGTCGTTCGACCGTGTGTGTTGCCCAAAGGCGATGATGGCATGCCACGCCCGACGTTGTTCGACCGTATGTGCTGCCCAAAGGCGATGATGGCATGCCACGCCCGACGTCATTCGACCGTGAGTGCTGTCCAAAGTCGGTGATGGCATGTCACGCCTGACATTGTTCGACCGTGTGTGCTGCCCAAAAGCGATGATGGCAAGCCACGCCCTACATCGTTCGACCGTGTGTGCTGTCCAAGAGCGGTGATTTCTTGCAACGCCTGACGTCGTTCAACTGTGTGTGTCGTCCAAAGGCGTGGATGGCATGTCACGCCCAATGTCGCTCGATCGTGTGAGCTGTCTAAAGGCGGTGATGTCATGCCAAGCCCGATGTCGTTTGACTGTGTGTGATGCCTAAAGGCGATGATGGAATGCCACGCCCGACGTCGTCTGATTGTGTGTGCTGTCCAAGGGCGGTGATGTCATGCCACGCCTGACGTTGCTGATCGTGGTGTGTCCCGCGGCGTGATGTCATGCAATGCCTGACGTTGCCGACCGTTTGTGCTGTCAAAGGACGGTGATATCATGTCACTCCCGACGTTGCCAATCGTGTGTTCTGTCTAAGGGCGGTGATGTCAGGCCACGCCCGACGTCGTCCGACCGTGCATGAAGATCAAGGGCGGCGATGTCATGCCACGCCCAAAGTCGTCCGACCGTGCATGCAGCCCTAGGGCGGTGATGTCATGCCACGCCCGACGTTGCCAACCGAGTGTGCGGTCCAAGGGCGGTAATGTCATGCCACGCCCGATGTCGTCTGACCGCGGCATGCCCAAGCCGAGGTGATGTAATGCCACCCGCACGCCGCTCGATCGCGTGGCCGCCAAACGGCGATGATGGCATGCCACACCCGACGTCGTTCGACCGAGTGTGCTATCTTAATGCGGTGATGGAATGTCACGCCCAACGTCGTTTGACCGTGCGTGCAGTCCAAGGGCGGTGATGTCATGCCACACCCGACATCGATCGACCGTGTCTGCTATTTAAGGGAGGTGATGTCATGCCACGCTCGACGTTGCCAACCGTGTGTCCTGTCCAAGGGCGATTATGTCATAGCACGACCGCCGTTATTCGATCGTATGTGATGTCCAAAGGCGGTGATGTCATGCCACGCCCAACGTCGTTCGACCGTGTGAGTTGTCCAAGGGCGGTGATATTATGCCACGCCCGATGTAGTTTGACCGTTTGTGCTGCCCAAGGGCGGTGAATGTCATTCCACTCCCGACGTCGTCCGACAGCAAATCGGCCCAAGGGCGTTGATGTCATGCCACGCCGACGCTGTTTCATCGTGGTGTCGCCTCAGGGCGATGATGTCATGCCACGCCCAATGTCGTCCTACCGTGCGTGCAGTCAAAGGGCTATGATGGCATTCCACGCCTGACGTCGTTCGACAGTGTGTGCTGCCCAAAGGCGATGATAGCATGCCACACCCGACGTCGTTCGATCGTCTATGCTGTCCAAAGGCAGAGATGTTATGCCAAGCCCGACATAGTTCGACCGTGTGAGTTGTCCAAGGGCGGTGATATTATGCCACGCCCGATGTAGTTTTACCGTTTGTGTCGCCTGGCGGGCGGTGATGTCATGCCACTTCGACGCCGCCCGACGTAATCGCCTAAGGGCTGTGATGTCATGCAACGCTCGACGTTGCCGAATCGCAGGTGCTGTCTAATGGCGGTGATGCCATATCACGCTTGATGTTGCCGATCCTGTGTGCTGTCCAAGGGCAGTGATGTCATGACACGCCCGATGTTGCCGACCGTTTGTGCCGTCTGGCGGCGGTGATGTCATGCCATGCCCGATGTTGCCGATCGCGTGTGTTGTCCAAGGGCGGTGATGTCATTCCACGCCCGACGCTGTCGATCGTGGTGTGGCCGCCTGGCGGGCGCGATATCATGCCACGCCCAACGTCGTCCAACCGTGCGCTCAGTCCAAGGGCGGTGATGTTATGCCACGCCTGACGTCCTTCGACCGTGTGTGCTGTCCAAAAGCGGTGATGTCATGCCACGCCCGATGTTGCCGACCATGTGTGTTTTCGAAGGGCGGTGATGTCATGCCAAGCCCGACGTCATTTGACTGTTTGTGCTGCCCAAAGGCGATGATGGCATTCAACGACCAATGTCGTTCGACCGTGTGTATTGTCCAAGGGTGGTGATGTCATGCCACACCCAACGTTGCCGACTGTGCGTGTAGTCCAAGGGCGGTGATGTCAAGTCATGCCCGACGTCGTTCGACCATGTGTGCTGCCCAAAGGCGATGATTGCATGTCACGCCTAACGTTGTTTAACCATGTCTTCCATCCAAGGGCTATAATGGCATGCCACGCCCAACGTCGTTCGACCGTGTGAGCTGCCCAAAGGTGATGATGGCATGCCACACCGACGCCGACCGCGGGGTGATGCCCAAAGGCGATGATGGCATGCCACGCCCGACGCCGCTCGACCGGTGATGCCGCAAGGCGGTGATCGCATGTCACACCCGACGCTGTTCGACCGTGTGTGTTGTCCAAAGGCGTGATGTCATGCCATGCCCAAAATCGCTCGACCGTGTGCCGCCCAAAGGCGATGATGGCATGCAACGCCCGACATCGCTCCATCGCGGTTTGCCGTCAGCGGCGTTGATGTCATGCCACACCCGACGTCGTCCGACCGTGCGTGCAGTACAAGGGAGGTGATTTCGTGCCACACCCAATGTCGTTCGACCGTGTGTGCTGCCCAACGGCGATGATGGCATGCCACACCCGACGTCGTTCGATCAAGTGTGCTGTCCAAAGGCGGTGATCTCATGCCACGCCCGACGTAGTCCGACCATGTGTGTTGTCCAAGGGCGGTTATGGCATGTCACGCCTGACGTCGTTCAACCGTGTGTGCTGTCCAAAGGCAGTGATTTCTTGCATAGCCTGACGTCGTTCGACCATATGTGTCGTACAAAAGGTGTGATGGCATGTCAAGCCCGATGTTGCTTGACCGTGTGTGATGCCCAATGGCGATGATGGAATGCCACGCCTGACGTCGTCCGACTGTGTGTGCTGTCCAAAGGCGATGATGTCATGCCACGCTCGACGTTGCCGATCGTTTGTGTTGTACAAGGGCGGTAATGTCATGCCACGCCCGACGTTGCTGATCGTGTGTGTGGTCTAAGGGAGGTGATTTAAGGCCACGCCCGACGTCATCCAACCGTGCGTGAAGATCAAGGGCGCTGATGTCATGCCACGCCCGACGTCGTCCGACCGTGCATGCAGTCCAATGGCGGTGATGTCATGCCACGCCCGACGTTGCCGACCAAGTGTGCGGTCCAAGGGCGGTGATGTCATGCCACGCTCGACGTCGTTTGACTGTGCGTGCAGTCCAAGAGAGGTGATGTAATGCCACGCCCGACGTCGGTCGATCGTGTGTGCTGCCCAACGGCGATGATGGCATGCCACACCTGACGTCGTTCGACCGAGTGTGCTATCTTAAGGCGGTGATGGAATGTCCCGCCCGATATTGTTTGACCGTGCGTGCAGTCCAAGGGCGGTGATGTCATGCCACACCTGACGTCGATCGACCGTGTGTGCAGTACAAGGGAGGTTATGTCATGCCACGCCCGATGTCGTCCGACCGTGTGTGCTGTCCAAGGGCGGTGATGGCATGCTACGCCCGATGTTACCGACCGTGTGTGCTGTCCAAGGGCGGTTATTTCATGCCACGCCCGATGTCGTTCGACCGTGCTTGCAGTCCAAGGACAGGGATGTCATGCCACGCCCAACGTCGTTTTACCGTGTGTGCTATCAAGGGGCGGTGATGTCATGCCACGCACGACATTGTCTGACCGTGCGTGCAGTCCAATGTAGGTGATGTCATTCCATGCCCGACATCGTTCGACCATGTTTTCTACCCAACGGTGATGATGGAATGCCACGCAAGACGTCGTTCGACAGAGTGTGCTGTCAAAAGGCGGTGATGGCATGTCACGCCCGACGTTGTTCGACCGTGTGTGCTTTCCAAAGGCGGTGATGTCATGCCACGCCTATTGTCGTTCGATCGTTTGTGCTGCCCAAAGACTATGATGGCGTGCCATGCCCGACATCGTTCGACCGTGTGTGCTGTACAAGGGCAGTGATGTCATGCCACGCCTGACATAGTCCGACCATGTGTGCTGTCCAAAGGCGGTGATGGCATGTCACGCCCGACGTCATTCGACCGTGTGTGCTGTCCTAAGGTGGTGATGTCATGCCACGCCCAACGTCGTTTGACCTTGTGTGCTGCTTAAAGGCGATGATGGCATGCCACGCCCGACATCATTCGACCGTGTGAGCTGTCCAAGGGCGGAGATGTTATGCCAAGCCCGATGTAGTCCGACCGTGTGTGCTGCCTAAGGGCGGTGATGTCATGCCACTCTCGACGTCGTCCGACAGTGTGTACTGTCTAGGGGCAGTGATGTCATGCCACGCCTGACGTTGCCGACCGTGTGTGCTGTCCAAAGGCGTTGATGTCATGCCACACCCGATGTTGCCGACCAAGTGTGCTGTCCAAGGGCTGTGATGTCATGCCATTCCCGACGTCGTTTGATCGTTTGTGCTGCCCAAAGGCGATGATGGCATGCAACGCTCGACGTCATTCGACCGTGTGTGCTGTCCAAGGGTGGTGATGTCATGCCACACCCGACGTTGCCGACCGTGTGTGGTGTCCAAGGGCGGTGATGTCATGCCACACCCGACGTTGTCGATCGCGTTTCACACCCAAGGACGGGGATGTCATGCCACGCCCGACGTCGTTCGACCGTGTGTGCTATCCAGGGGCGGTGATGTCATGCCATGCCTGACGTTGTCCGACCGTGCGTGCAGTCCAAGAGAGGTGATGTCATGCCACGCCCGACATCATTTGACATTGTGTTCTGCCCAACGGCGATGATGGCATGCCATGCCAGACGTCGTTCGATGGAGTGTGCTGTCAAAAGGCAGTGATGGCATGTCACGCCCGACGTTGTTTGACCGTGCGTGCTTTCCAAAGGCAGTGATGTCATGCTACGCCTAACGTCAATCGACCATGTGTGTTGCCCAAAGGTGATGATGGCATGCCACGCCCGACGTAGTTCAACCGTGTGTGTTGTCCAAGGACGGTGATGTTGTGTCACGCCCAACGTCGTTCGATCGTGTGTACTGTCCAAAGGCGGTGATGTCATGCCACACCCAACGTCGTTCGACCGTGTGTGCTACCCAAAAGCGATGATGGCATGCCATGCCCGACATCATTCGACCGTATGAGCTGTCCAAGGGCGATGATATTATGCCACGCCCGATGTAGTCCGACCGTTTGTGCAGCCCAAGGGCGGTGATGTCATGCCACTCTCGACGTCGCCCGACAATGTGTACTGTCTAAGGACGATGATGTCATGCCATGCCTGACTTTGCCGACCGTGTGTGTTGTCCCAGGGCGGTGATGTCATGCCACGCTCGATGTTGCTGACCGTTTGTGCTATCCAAGGGCGGTGATGTCATTCCACGCCCGATATTGCCGACCGTGTGTGTTGTCCAAGAGCGGTGATGTCATGCCACTCTCGACGTCGCCCGACAGTTTGTACTTTCAAAGGACGGTGATGTCATGCCACGCCCGACGATGCCGATCGTGTGTGCTGTCCAAGGGCACTGATGTCATGCCACGCCCGACGTTGCCGACGTTTATGCTGTCTAAGGGCGGTGATGTCATGCCACGCCCGATGTTGTCGACCGTATGTGCTGTCCAAGACTGGTGATGTCATTCCACGGCCGACGTTGCCGACCGTGTGTGCTGTCCAAGGGTAGTGATGTCATGCCACACCCAACGTCGTCCAACCGTGCATTCAGTCCAAGGGCGGTGATGTCATGCCACGCCTGACGTCCTTCGACCATGTGTGCTGTCGATAGGCGATGATGTCATGCCAAGCCCGACGTTGCCGACCATGTGTGCTGTCCAAGGGAGGTGTTGTCATGCCAAGCCCGACGTCATTTGACCGTTTGTGCTGCCCAAAGGCGATGATGGCATGCAACGCCCGACGTCGTTCGACCGTGTGTGCTGTCCAAGGGCGGTTATGTCATGCCACGCCCGACGTTGCCGAATCGCGGTACGAAGTCCATGGGCGGTGATGTCAAGTCACGCCGATGTCGCTCGACTATGTGTGTCGCCCAAAGGCGGTGATGACATGTCACGCCACGCTGTTTGACCGTGTTTGCCATCCAAGGGCTATGATGGCATGCCACGCCTAACGCCGCTCGACCGCGGTGTCGCCTAAAGGCGATGATGGCTTGCCACACCTGATGTTGTTCGACCGTGTGTGCTGCCGAAAGGCGATGGTGGCATGCCACGCTCGACCTCATTTGACCGTGTGTGCTGTCCAAAGGGGGTGATGTCATGCCACGCCCAACATCGTTCGACCGTGTGTGCTACCCAAAGGCGATGATGGCATGCAACGCCTGACGTCGTCTGGACCGCGGCAGTACCCGGCGGCGGTGATATCATCCACGCCCGACGTTGCCGACCGTGTGTTCTGTCCAAGGGCGGTGATGTCATCCCACACCCGACGTCGTCCTACCGTGCGTGCAGTAAAAGGGAGGTGATGTCATGCAACACACGATGTCGTTCGACCGTGTGTGCTGCCCAATGGCGATGATGGCATGCCACACCCGACATCGTTCGACCGAGTGTGCTGTCCAAAGACGGTGATGGCATGTCACCCCGGACGTTGTTTGACCATGCATGTAGTCCAAGGGCAGTGATGTCATGCAATGCCCAACGTCGTTCGATCGTGTGTGCTGTCCAAGGGAGGTGATGTCATGCCACTCCTGACGTCGTTCGACCTTGCGTGCAGTCCAAGGGCGGTGATGTCATCCACGCCCGACGTTGCCGACCGTGTGTTCTGTCCAATGACGGTGATGTCATGCCACACGCGACGTCGTCCGACCGTGCGTGCAGTAAAAGGGAGGTGATGTCATGCAACACCCGATGTCGTTCGACCGTGTGTGCTGCCCAACGGCGATGATGGCATGCCACACCCGACGTCGTTCGACCGAGTCTGCTGTCCAAAGGCGGTGATTGCATGTCACGCCCGATGTCGTTCGACCGTGCATGCAGTCCAAGGGCGGTGATGTCATGCCATGCCCAACGTCGTTCGATCGTGTGTGCCGTTCAAGGGCGATGATGTCATGCCACTCCCGACGCCGTCCGACCGCGGTGTGGTGTCTAAGGGCGTGATGGCATGCCACATCCGATGTCGCCTGACCACGCGCGGCACCCAAGGGCGCTTATGTCATGCCACCTCCAACGTCGTTCGACCGTGTGTGTTGTCCAAGGGCGGTGATGTTATGCCACGCCTGACGTCGTTTGAGGGTAAGTGCAATCCAAGGGAGGTGATGTCATGCCACGCCGACGTCGTTTGACCGTGTGTGTTGTTCAAGGGCGGTGAAGGCATGTTACGCCCGACGTCGTCAGACCGTACGTGCAGTCCAAGGGCGGTGATGGCATGTCATGCCACGCCCAACGTCATTTGATCGTGTGTGCTGCCCAAAGGCGATGATGGAATACCACGCCCGACGTCGTTTGACCGTGTGTGCTATCCAAAGGCGGTGATGTCATGCCACGCCTGACGCTGTTTAATCGTGGTGTGATGTCCAAGGGTGGTGATGTCATGCCACGCCTGACGTCGTTCGATTATGCGTGCAGTTTAAGAGAGGTGATGTCATGCCACACCAAACATTGTTTGACCGTTTGTGCTGTCCAAGGGCGGTGATGGCATGTCACGCCCGAAGTCGTTCGATCATGCGTTCAGTCCAAGGGCGGTGATCTCATGCCACGCCCAACGTCGTTCGACCGTGTGTGTTGTCCAAGGGAGGTGATGTCATGCCACACCCAACGTTGTTTGACCGTGTGTGCTGCCCAAAGGCGATGATGGAATGCCACGCCTAACGTCGTTCGACCGTGTGTGCTGTCCTAAGGCGGTGATGTTATGCCACGCCCGACGTTGAAAAACCGTGTGTGCTTTCCAAGGGGGGTGATGTCATGCCACGCCCGACGTTGTTCGACCGTGCATGCAATTTAAGGGAGGTTATGTCATGCCACACCCAACGTCGTTCGACCGTGTGTTCTGCCCAACGGCGATGATGGCATGCCACACCCGACATCGTTCGACCGAGTGTGCTGTCCAAAGGCGGTGATGTCATGCCACGCCCAATGACGTCTGACCGTGTGTGCTGTCCAAGGGAGGTGATGGCATTCCATGCCCGACATAGCCGACTGTGTGTTCTGTCAAAGGGCGGTGATGTCATGCCATGCCCTGCGTTGCCGTCCGTGTGTGCTTTCTGAGGGCGGTGATGTCATGCCACGCCCGACGTCCTCCGACCGTGCGTGCAGTCCAAGGGCGGTGATATTATGACGTGTCCGACGTCGTCCAACCGTGCGTGTAGTCCTAGGGCGGTTATGGATGTCATGCCTTACTTCCTTCGACTGCGTGTGCTGTCCAAAGGCGGTGATGTCATGCCACACCCAACGTCGTTTGATCGTGTGTGCTGCCCAAAGGCGATGATGGAATGCCACGCCCGACATCGTTAGATCGTGTGTACTGTCCAAAGGCGGTTATCTCATGCCACGCCCGACGTAGTCCGACCGTGTGTGCTGCACAAGGGCGGTGTTGTCATGCCACACACAATGACATCCGACAATGTGTACTGTCCAAGGGCGGTGATGTCATGCCACGCCCGTTGTTGCCGACCGTGTGTGCTGTCCAAGGGCGGTGATGTCATTCCAAGCCCGACGTTGCCGACCGTGTGTACTGTCCAAGGGCAGTGATTTGATGCCATGCCCAACGTCGAACCGTATGTTCTTTCCAAAGGCGGTGATGGCATGTCATGCCTGCCGTCGTTCGATCGTGTTTGCCGTCCAAGGGCTATGATGGCATGCCACGCCTGACGTCGTTCGACCATGTGTGCTTCCCAAAGGCGATGATGGCATGCCACGCCTGACGTTGTTCGACCGTGTGTGCTGTCCAAAGGCAGTGATGGCATGTCACGCCAGACGTCGTTCGATGGTGTGTGCTGCCCAAAGGCGATGATGGCATGCCACGCCCGACGTCGTTCGACCGTGTGTGCTGTCCAAGAGCGGTGAGGTCATGCCACGCCTGACGTCGTTCGAATGTGTGTGCCGTCCAAAGGCAGTGATGTCATGCCACACCCGATGTTGCCGACCGTGTGTGCTGTCCAAGGGCGGTGATGTTATGCCACGCCCGACGTTGCCGACCGTGTGTGTTGTCCAAGGGCGGTGATGTCATGCCACGCCCGACGTCGTCAAACCGTGTGTGCTTTCCAAAGGTAGTGATGGCATGTCATGCATGCCGTCATTCGACCATGTTTGCCGTCCAAGGTCTTTGATGGAATGCCACGCCCGATGTCGTTCGACCGTGTGTACTGCCCAAAGGCGATGATTACATGCCACGCCCGACGTCGTTCAACCTTGTGTGCTGTCCAATGTCGATAATGGAAAGCCACACCCGACGTCGTTCGACCGTGTTTGCCGTCCAAGGGCAATGATGGCATGCCACGCCTGACGTCCTTCTACCGTGTGTGCTGCCCAAAGGCGATGATGGAAAGCCACGCCCGACGTCGTTCGACCGTGTGTGCTGTCCAAGAGCGGTGATTTCTTGCAACACCTGACGTCGATCGACCGTGTGTGCCGTCCCAAGGCTTTGATGGCATGTCACGCTCGATGATGTTCGATCGTGTGTGTTGTCTAAAGGCGATAATGTCATGTCACGCCTGACGTCGTTTGACCGTGTGTGATGCCCAAAGGCGATGATGGAATGCCACGCCCGACGTCGTCCGACTGTCTGTGCTGTCCAAGGGCGGTGATGTTATGCCACCCCCGACGTTACCGATCGTGTGTGCTGTCCAAAGGCGGTGATGTCATGCCACGCCCGACGTTGCTAATCGTTTGTGTTTTCCAAGGGCAGTGATGTCATGTCACGCCCGACGTTGCCGATCGTGTGTGCTGTCTAAGGGCGGTGATGTTAGGCCACACCCTACGTCGTCCGACCGTGCATACAGTCCAAGGGCGGTGATGTCATGCCACGCCCGACGTTGCCGACCGTGTGTGCGGTCCAAGGGCAGTGATGTCATGCCACGCCCGAAGTCGTCTGACTGTGCGAGCAGTCCAAGGGAGGTGATGTAATGCCAAGCCTGACGTCGTTCGATCGTGTGTGCTGCCCAACAGCGATGATGGCATGCCACAGCTGACGTCGTTCGACCGAGTGTGCTGTCCAATGGCGGTGATGGCATGTCACGCCCGATGTCATTCGACTGTGCGTGCAGTCCATGGGCGGTGATGTCATGCCATGCCCGACGTCGTTCGATCATGTGTGCTGGTCTGCGGAGGTGATGTCATGCCACGCCCGACGCTGTTTAATCGCTTGTGGTGTCCAAGGGCAGTGTTGTCATGTCACGCCCGACGTTGCCGATCGTGTGTGCTGTCTAAGGGCGGTGATGTCAGGCCACGCCCGATGTCGTCCGACCATGCAGTCCAAGGGAGGTGATGTCATGCCACGCCCAACGTTGCCGACCGTGTGTGCGGTCCAAGGGCGGTGATGTTATGCCATGCCCGAAGTCGTCTAACCGAGCAAGCAGTTCAAAGGAGGTGATGTTAAGCCACGCCTGACGTCGTTCGATCGTGTATGCTGCCCAATAGTGATGATTGCATGCCACGCTTGACGTCGATCGACCGTGTGTGTTGTCCAAGGGAGGTGATTTCATGCCACGCCCGTTGTCGCCTGGACCTGCGCGTGTCGTTGGCGGCATTGATGGCATGCCACGCCCGACGCCGATCGTGGTGGCCGTCCCAAGGGCGGTGATGTCATGTCACATCCCACATCGTTCGACCGTGTGTGATATCCAAAGGTTGTGATGTCATGCCACGCCCAACGTCATTCGATCGTGTGTGCTGCCCAAAGGCGATGATGGCGTGCCACGCCCGACATCGTTCGACTGTGTGTGCTGTCCAAGGGCGGTGATGTCATGCCACACTTGACGTAGTCCGACCGTGTGTGCTATCAAAAGGCGGTGATGGCATGTCACGCCCGACGTCGTTCGATCGTGTGTGCTGTCCAAAGGCAGTGATGTCATGCAACGCCCAACGTCGTTCGACCGTGTGTGCTGCCCTAAGCTGATGATGCCATGCCACGCCCGATATCATCTGATCGCAGGCCGGCCCAAGGGCGGTGATGTCATGCCATGCCCGACGTAGTCTGACCATGTGTGCTGTCCAAAGAAGTGATGGAATATCACGCCCGACGTCATTCGACCGTGTGTGCTGTCCAAAGGCGATGATGTCATGCAACGCCCAACGTCGTTCGACCGTGTGTGCTGCCCAAAGCTGATGATGACATCCCACACCCGACATCATTCGACCGTGTGTGTTGTCCAACAGCGGTGATAAAATGCCACGCCCGATGTAGTCCTACCATGTGTGTTGCCCAAGGGCGGTGATGTCATGCCACTCCCGACGTCGTCCGACAATGTGTATTGTCCATGGGCTGTGAAGTCATGCCACGCTTGATGTTGCCGACTGTGTGTGTTGTCCATGGGCGGTGATGTCATGCCACGCCCGTCGTCATCCGACCGTGTGTGTTGTCCAAGGGCAGTGATGGAATATCACGCCCGACGTTGCCGACCGCGTGTGCTGTCCAATGGCGGTGATATCATGCCACGTCCGACGTTGTTCAACCATGTGTGCTGTCCAAGGGCAGTGATGTCATGCCACGCCCGACGTCGTCCGACTGTGTGTGTAGTCCAAGGAAGGTGATGTTATGCCACGCCTGACGTCGTTTTACCATGGGTGCTGCCCAACGGCGATGATGGCATGCCACGCCCGATGTCATTCGACCGAGTGTGCTGTCAAAAGGCGCAAGAGGCATGTCACGCTCGATGTTGTTCGACCGTGAGTGTAGTCCAAAGTCGGTGATGTCATGCCACGCCCAACATCGCTCGACCGTGTGTTGTGCCCAAAGGCGATGTTGGCATGCCACGCCCGACGTCATTCGATCGTGCGTGGCCGCCCGCGGCGCTGATGTCATGTCACGTCCCACGTCGTTCGACCGTGTGTGATGTCCAAAGGTGGTGATGTCATGCCACGTTCAACGTCGTTCGATCGTGTGTATTGTCCAAAAGCGATGATGGCATGCCACGCCCGACATCATTCGACCGTGTGTGCTGTCCAAGGGAGGTGATGTCATGCCACACTTGACGTAGTCCTACCGTGTGTGCTGTCGAAAGGCGGTGATTGCATGTCACGCCCGACGTCGTTCGACCGTGTGTGCTGTCCAAAGGTAGTGATGTCATGCAACGCCCAACATCGCTCGACCGTGTGCCGCCTTGCCGATGATGCCATGCCACGCCCGATATCATCCGATCGTGGTGGCCGCCCAAGGGCGGTGATATAATGCCACGCCCGATGTAGTCCTACCATGTGTGCTGCCCAAGGGCGGTGATGTCATGCCACTCCCGACGTCGTCCGACAGTGTGTGCTGTCCAAGGGCGGTGATGTCATGCAACACTTGACGTTGTCGACTGTGTGTGCTGTCCAAGGGCGGTGATATCATGCCGTGCCCGTCGTTGTCCGACCGTGTGTGTTGTCCAAGGGGAGTGATGGCATATTACGCCCGACGTTGCCGACCTTGTGTGCTGTCCCAGGGCGGTGATGTCATGCCACGCCTGACGTCGTTCGATCGCGGCGCGGTACCTGCGGCGCCGATGGCATGTCATGCCGCACTTCGCTCGATCGCGGTCACCGCCCAAAGGCGATGATGGAATGCCACGCCCGACGCCGCTCGACCGTGTGCCGGCCCAAAGGCGGTGATTTCATGCCACGCCCGACGTAGTCCGACTATGTGTGTTGCCCAAGGGCGGTGATGTCATGCAACGCCTGACGTCGTCCGACAGTGTGTGTTGTCCGAGGGGAGTGATGTAATGCCACGCACGATGTTACCGACAGTGTGTTCTGTCCGAGGGCGATGATGTCATGCCACGCCCAATGTATCTGACCGAGTGTGCTGTCAAAGGGCGGTGATGTCATGCCACGCTCGACGTTGCCGACCGTGTGTGTTGTCCAAGGGCGGTAATGTCATGCCACGCCCGACGTCGTCAAACCGTGTGTGCTTTCCAACGGCGGTGATGGAATGCTACGCCCGACGTCGTTCGAACGTGTTTGCTGCCCAAAGGCGATGATGGCATGCCACGCCCGACGTCGTTCCACTGTGTGTGCTGTCCAAAGTCGGTGATCGCATGTCACGCCTGACGTCGTTTGACCGTGTGTGATGCCCAAAGGCGATGATGGAATGCCACGCCCGACGTCGTCCGACTGTGTGTGCTGTCCAAGGGCGGTGATGTCATGCCACGCCCGACAATACCGATCGTGTGTGCTGTCCAAGGGCGGTGATGTCATGCCACGCCCGACGTTGCCAACCGTTTGTGCTTTCCAAGGGCGGTGATGTAATGTCACGCCCGACATTGCCGATCGTGTGTGTTGTCTAAGGGCGGTGATGTTAGGCCACGCCCGACGTCGTCCGACCGTGCGTGAAGTCCAAGGGCGGTGATGTCATGCCAGGCTCGATGTCGTCCGAACGTGCATGCAGTCCAAGGGCGGTGATGTCATGCCACGCCCGACGCTGTCGATCGCGGTGTGCGGCAAAGGGCGTTGATGTCAATCCACGCCCGACGCCGCTCGATCGCGGCGCGGCGCCGGGCGGAGGTGATGTAATGCAACGCGCGACGTCGTTCGATAGTGTGTGCTCCCCAACAACGATGATGGATGCCACACCTGACGTCGTTCGATCGTGCGTGCAGTCCAAGGACGGTGATGTCATGCCACGCCTGACGTCAATCGACCGTGTGTGCTGTTCAAGGGAGGTGATGTCATGCCACGCCCGTCGTCGTCTAACCGTGTGTGCTGTCCAAGGGCCGTGATTTCATGCCACGTCCGATGTTGCCGATTGTGTGTGCTGTCCAAGGGCGGTGATGTCATGCCACGCTCGACGTAGTCCGACCGTGCGTGCAGTCCAAGGGCGGTGATATCATGCCACGCCCGACGTTGTTCGACCATGTGTGCTGTCCAAGGGCGGTGATGTCATGCCATGCCCGACGTCGTCCGACTGTGTGTGCAGTCCAAGGGAGGTGATGTCATGCCATGCCCGACGCCGTTTGACCATTGGTGCTGCCCAACGGCGATGATGGCATGCCACGCCCGATGTCGTTCGACCGAGTGTGCTATAAAATGGCGGTGATGGCATGTCACGCTCGACGTTTTTCGACCGTGTGTGTAGTCTAAAGGCGGTGATGTCATGTCACGCCCAACGTCGCTCGACCGTGTGTGCTGCCCAAAGAAGATGATGGAATGCCACGCCCAACGTCGCTCGATCGTGGTGTGCCGCCCAAGCGGCGGTGATGTCATGTCACGTCCCACGTCGTTCGACCATGTGTGATGTCCAAAGGTGGTGATGTCATGCCACGCCCTACGTCATTCGATCGTGTGTGCTACCCAAAGGCGATGATGGCATGCCACGCCCGACATTGTTCGACCGTGTGTTCTGTCCAAGGGCGGTGATGTCATTCCACGCCCGATGTAGTCACACCATGTGTGCTGCCCAAGGGCAGTGATGTCATGCCACGCCCGACGTAGTCCGACCGAGTGTGCTGTCCAAAGGCGGTGATGGCATGTCACGCCCGACGTCGTTCGACCATGTGTATTGTCCAAAGGAGGTGATGTCATGCAACGCCCAACGTCGTTCGACCGTGTGTGCTGCCCAAAGCCGATGATGGCATGCCACGCCCGACATCATTCGACCGTGTGTGCTGTCCAAGGGCGGGGATATAATGCCACGCCCCATGTAGTCCTACCATGTGTGCTGCCCAAGGGCGGTGATGTCATGCCACTCCCGACGTCGTCCGACAATGTGTACTGTCAAAGGGCGGTGATGTCATGCCATGCCTGACGTTGCCGACTGTGTGTGCTGTCCAAGGGCGGTGATGGCATGCCACGTACGTCGTTGTCCGACCATGTGTGCTGTCCAAGGGCAGTGATGTCATGCCACGCCCGATGTAGTCCGACCGTGTGTGCTGTCCAACGGCGGTGATGGCATGTCACGCCAGACGTCGTTCGACTGAGTGTGCTGTCCAAGGGTGGTGATGTCATGCCACGCCCAACGTCGTTCGGCCTTGTGTGGTGCTTAAAGGCGATGATGGCATGCCACGCCCGACATCGTTCGACTGTGTGAGCTGTCCAAGGGCGGTGATATTATGCCACGCCCGATGTAGTTTGACCGTTTGTGCTGCCCAAGGGCGGTGAATGTCATTCCACTCCCGACGTCGTCCGACAGTGTACTGTCCAAGGGCAGTGATGTCATGCCACGCTCGACGTTGCCTACTGTGTGCTGCCCTAGGGCGATGATGTCATGCCACGCCCAATGTCATCCTACCGTGCGTGCAGTCAAAGGGCTATGATGGCATGCCACGCCTGACGCCGCTCGACAAAGGTGTGCTGCCCAAAGGCGATGATGGCATGCCACGCCCGACGTCGTTCGACCGTGTATGCTGTCCAAAGGCGGAGATGTTATGCCAAGCCCGATGTAATCCGACCGTGTGTGCTTCCCAAGGGCGGCGATGTCATGCCACTCTCGACGTCGCCTCGACAGCAGGTAATCGTCGGGTCGTGATGTCATGCTATGCCCGACGCCGCCGATCGCAGGTGCTATCTAATGGCGGTGATGCCATATCACGCTTGATGTTGCCGACCGTGTGTGCTGTCCAAGGGCAGTGATGTCATGCCACGCCCGATGTTGCCGACCGTTTGTGCTGTCTAAGGGCGGTGATATCATGCCATGCCCGATGTTGCCGATCGTGTGTGTTGTCCAAGGGCGGTGATGTCATTCCACGCCCGACGTTGCCGACGGTGTGTGCTGTCCAAGGGCAGTGATATCATGCCACGCCCAATGTCGTCCAACCGTGCGTTTAGTCCAAGGGCGGTGATGTTATGCCACGCCTGACGTCCTTCGACCGTGTGTGCTGTCCAAAAGCGGTGATGTCATGCCACGCCCGACGTTGCCGACCATGTGTGTGTTTTCGGCGGCGATGATGTCATGCCAAGCCCGACGTCATTTGACCGTTTGTGCTGCCCAATGGAGATGATGGCATTCAACAACCAATGTCGTTCGACCGTGTGTACTGTCCAAGGGTGGTGATGTCATGCCGAGCCCGACGTTGTCGACCGTGCATGTAGTCCAAGGGCGGTGATGTCAAGTCATGCCCGACGTCGTTCGACCGTGTGTGCTGCCCAGGCGATGATTGCATGTCACGCCTAACGTTGTTTGACCGTGTCTGCCATCCAAGGGCTATAATGGCATGCCACGCCCAACGTCGTTCGATCGCGCGAGTCTGCCCAAAGCGTGATGATGGCATGCCACACCCGACGCTTTTCGACCGCGGTGTGATGCCCAAAGCGCGATGATGGCATGCCATGCTTGACCTCGCTTAACCGCAGGTGCTGTCCAAAGGCGGGGTGATGTCATGCCACGCCCAAAATCGTTCGACCGTGTGTGCTTCCCAAAGGAGATGATGGCATGCAACGCCCGACGTTGCCGACCGTGTTTGCTGTCAAAGGGCAGTGATGTCATGCCACACCCGACGTCATCCGACCGCGGCGGCAAAGATGGGAGGTGATTTCATGCCACACCCGATGTCGTTCGACCGTGTGTGCTGCCCAACGGCGATGATGGCATGCCACACCTGACGTCGTTCGATCGAGTGTGCTGTCCAAAGGCGGTGATGGCATGTAACGCCCGACATCATTCGACCGTGTCAGCTGTCCAAGGGCGATGATATTATGCCACGCCCGGCGTAGTCCGACCGCTTGTGCAGCCCAGGGCGGTGATGTCATGCCACTCTCGACGCCGCCTCGACAAGGTGTAATCGCCTGGGCGACGGTGATGTCATGCCATTCCCCGATGTTGCCGATCGTGGTGTGTTGTCCATGACGCGATGTCATGCCACGCTCGATGTTGCTGACCGTTTGTGCTGTCCAAGGGCGGTGATGTCATGCCACGCCCGATATTGCCGACCGTGTATGCTGTCCAAGAGCGGTGATGTCATGCCTCTCTCGACATCGCCCGAGGCAGGTGTACTTTGGCGACGTTGATGTCATGCCACGCCCGACGATGCCGATCGTGGTGTGCCCAAGGGCGTTGATGATGTCATGCCACGCCCGACGCTGCCGTCCGCTTATGCTGTCCAAGGGCGGTGATGTCATGCCACGCCCGATGTTGTTGACCAGATGTGCCGGCCCAAGACCGGTGATAATATTCCACGGCCGACGTTTAATCGTGTGCCGTCTGCGGCGTGATGTCATGCCATGCCCAACGCCGCCCAACCGTATGCTCACCCAAGGGCGGTGATGTCATGCCACGCCTGACATCCTTCGACCGTGTGTGCTGTCGAAAGGCGATGATGTCATTCCAAGCCCAACATTGGCGACCATGTGTGCTGTCCAAGGGAGGTGATGTCATGTCAAGCCCGACGTCGTTTGACCGTTTGTGCTGCCCAAAGGCGATGGTGGCATGCAACATCCGACGTCGTTCGACCGTGTGTGCTGTCCAAGGGCGGTTATGTCATGCCACGCCCGACGTTGCCGACCGTGCGTGCAGTCCATGGGCGGTGATGTCAAGTCACGCTCGATGTCGTTCGACTATTTGTGCTGCCCAAAGGCGGTGATGACATGTCACACTTGACGTCGTTTGACCGTGTTTGCCATCCAAGGGCTATGATGGCATGCCACGCCCAACGTCGTTAGACCGTGTGTGCTGCCTAAAGGCGATGGTGGATTGCCACATTTGATGTTGTTCGACCGTGTGTGTTGCGGAAAGGCGATGATGGCATGCCACGCTTGACCTCATTTGACCGTGTGTTGGCCCGTGCGGTGATGTCATGCCACGCCCAACATCGCTCGACCGCGGTGTGTCGCCCAAAGGCGATGATGGCATGCCACACCGACGCCGCTTTGACCGCGGCATGTAGTCCAAGGGCGGTGATGTCATGCAATGCCCAACGCCGCTCGATTGTGTGTGCTGTCCGGCGAGGTGATTTCATGCCACGCCCGACGTTACCGACCGTGTGTGCTATCCAAGGGCGGTGATGTCATGCCACACCCGACGTCGTCCGACCGTGCGTGCAGTACAAGGAAGGTGATGTCATGCCACACCCGATGTCGTTCAACCGTGTGTGCTGCTCAATGGCGATGATGGCATGCCACACCTGACGTCGTTCGATCGAGTGTGCTGTCCAAAGGCGGTGATGGCATGTCACGCCCGACATCGTTCGACTGTGCATGCAGTCCAAGGGCAGTGATGTCATACCATGCCCAACGTCGTTTGATCGTGTGTGCTGTCTAAGTGAGGTGATGTCATGCCACGCCCGACGTCGTCCGACCGTGTGTGGTGTCCAAGGGCGGTGATGGCATGCCACATCCGACGTCGTCCGACCATGCTTGCACTCCAAGGGCAGTGATGTCATGCCACATCCAACATCGTTCGACCGTGTGATGTCCAAGGGCGGTGATGTTATGCCACGCCTGACGTTGTTCGAGGGTAAGTGCAATCCAAGGGAGGTGATGTCATGCCACGCCTGATGTCGTTTGACCGTGTGTGTTGTTCAAGGGCGGTGAAGGCATGTTACGCCCGACGTCGTTCGTCCGTGTGTGCTGCCTAAAGGCGATGATGGCTTGCCACACCTGATGTTGTTCGACCGTGTGTGTTGCCTAAAGGCGATGATGGCATGCCACGCTCGACCTCATTTGACCGTGTGTGCTGTCCAAAAGGGGTGATGTCATGCCACGCCCAACATCGTTCGACCGTGTGTGCTGCCCAAAGGCGATGATGGCATGCAACGCCTGACGTCGTCTGACCGTGCGTGCAGTCCAAGGGCGGTGATGTCATCCACGCCCGACGTTGCCGACCATGTGTTCTGTCCAAGGGCGGTGATGTCATGCCACACCCGACATCGTCCGACTGTGCATGCAGTAAAAGGGAAGTAATGTCATGCAACACCCGATGTCGTTCGACCGTGTGAGCTGCCCAACGGCGATGATGGCATGCCACACCCGACATCGTTCGAACGAGTGTGCTGTCCAAAGGCGGTGATGGCATGTCACGCCGGACGTTGTTTGACCGTGCGTGCAGTCCAAGGGCGGTGATGTCATGCCACGCACAACGTTGTTCGACCATGTGTGCGGTCCAAGGGAGGTGATGTCATGCCACGCCTGATGTCTTTTGACAATAGGTGCTTCCCAACGGCGATGATGGCATGCCTCGCCCGACGTCGTTCGACTGAGTGTGCCGGCCGTGCGCGGATCGCATGTCACACCCGACGTTGTTCGATCGTGTGTGTTGTCCAAAGGCAGTGATGTCATGCCACGCCCAACGTCACTCGACCTTGTGTGCTGCCCTTAGGCGATGATGGCATGCTATGCCCGACATCGTTCCATCGTGTGTGCTGTCCAAGGGCGGTGATGTCATGTCACGTCCCACGTCGTTCGACCGTGTGTGATGTCCAAAGGTGGTGATGTCATGTCACGCCCAACGTCGTTCGATCATGTGTGCTGCCCAAAGGCGATGATGGCATGCCACGCCCGACATCGTTTACCCGTGTGTGCTGTCCCAAGGCGGTGATGTCATGCCACGCCCGACATAGTCCGACCGTGTGTGCTGTCCAAGGGCGGTGATGGCATGTCACGCCTGACGTCGTTCGACCGTGTGTGTTGTCCAAAGGCGGTGATTTCTTGCAAAGCCTGACGTTGTTCGACCGTGTATGTCGTACAAAGGCTGTGATGGCATGTCACGCCCGATGTCGCTTGACCGTGTGTGATGCCCAAAGGCGATGATGGAATGCCACGCCTGACGTCGTTCGACTGTGTGTGCTGTCCAAGGGCGATGATAAATATGCCACGCCGACGCTGTCGAATCGCTTGTGTTGCGGCAAGGGTGGTAATGTCATGCCACGCCCGACGTTGCTGATCGTGTGTGTGGTCTAAGGGAGGTGATTTAAGGCCACGCCCGACGTCATCCAACCGTGCGTGAAGATCAAGGGCGGTGATGTCATGCCACGCCCGACGTCGTCCGACCGTGCATGCAGTCCAATGGCGGTGATGTCATGCCTCGCCCGACGTTGCCGACCAAGTGTGCGGTCCAAGGGCGGTGATGTCATGCCACGCTCGACGTCGTTTGACTGTGCATGCAGTCCAAGAGAGGTGATGTAATGCCATGCCCGACATCGGTCGATAGTGTGTGCTGCCCAACGGCGATGATGGCATGCCACACCTGACGTCATTCGACCGAGTGTGCTATCTTAAGGCGGTAATGGCATGTCACGCCCGATATTGTTTGACCGTGCGTGCAGTCCAAGGGCGGTGATGTCATGCCACGCCTGACATCGATCGACCGTGTGTGCAGTACAAGGGAGGTTATGTCATGCCACGCCCGATGTCGTCCGACCGTGTGTGCTGTCCAAGGGCGGTGATGGCATGCCACGCCCGATGTTACCGACCGTGTGTGCTGTCCAAGGGCGGTTATTTCATGCCACGCCCAATGTCGTTCGACCGTGCTTGCAGTCCAAGGACAGGGATGTCATGCCACGCCCAACGTCGTTTGACCGTGTGTGCTATCAAGGGGCGGTGATGTCATGCCACGCACGACGTTGTCTGACCGTGCGTGCAGTCCAATGTAGGTGATGTCATGCCATGCCCGACATCGTTCGACCATGTGTTCTACCCAACGGCGATGATGGCATGCCACGCAAGACGTCGTTCGACAGAGTGTGCCGCTGTGCGCGGTGATGGCATGCCACGCCCGACGTTGTTCGACCGTGTGTGCTTTCCAAAGGCGGTGATGTCATGCCACGCCTATTGTCGTTCGGCCGTTTGTGCTTCCCAAAGGCTATGATGGCGCGCCATGCCCGACATCGCTCGACCGTGTGATGGCTGGCGGCGTTGATGTCATGCTACGCCCGACGAGTCCGACCGCAGTGTGCCGCCCAAAGGCGGTGATGGCATGTCACGCCCGACGCCATTCGACCGCGGTGCCGTCCTAAGCGTGGTGATGTCATGCCACGCCCAACGCCGCTTGACCTTGTGTGTCGCTTAAAGGCGATGATGGCATGCCACGCCCGACATCATTCGACCGCGGTGAGCCGCCCAAGCGGCGTAGATGTTATGCGAGGCCCGGCGTAGTCGACCGCGGTGTGCTTCCTAAGGGCGGTGATGTCATGCCACTCGACGCCGTCCGATAGTGTGTATTGTCTAAGGGCGTTGATGTCATGCCACGCCCGACGCTGTTTACCGCGGTGTGCCGCCCAAAGGCGCTGATGTCATGCCACACCCGGCGTTGCCGACTGCGCGTGGCCGCCCAAGGGAGGTGATGTCATGCCATTCCCGACGTCGTTTGACCGTTTGTACTGCCCAAAGGCGATGATTGCATGCAACGCTCGACGTCGTTCGACCGTGTGTGCTGTCCAAGGGTGGTGATGTCATGCCACACCCGACGTTGCCGACCGTGTGTGGTGTCCAAGGGCGGTGATGTCATGCCACACCCGACGTTGTCGATCGCGCTACACCCAAGGATCTGGATGTCATGCCACGCCCGACGCCGCTCGACCGCAGGTGCTATCCAGGGGCGATGATGTCATGCCATGCCCGACGCTGTCCGACCGCGGCGTGGGCCCAAGAGAGGTGATGTCATGCCACGCCCGACATCGCTTGACCATGTGTTCGCCTAACGGCGATGATGGCATGCCATGCCAGCACGCCGCTTGATGGAGTGTGTCATTGTGCGCGGTGATGGCATGTCACGCCCGACGATGTTTGACCGTGCGTGCTTTCCAAAGGCGGTGATGTCATGCTACGCCTAACGTCAATCGACCATGTGTGTTGCCCAAAGGTGATGATGGCATGCCATGCCCGACGTGGTTCAACCGTGTGTGTTGTCCAAGGACGGTGATGTTGTGTCACGCCCAACGTCGTTCGATCGTGTGTACTGTCCAAAGGCGGTGATGTCATGCCACACCCAACGTCGTTCGACCGTGTGTGCTACCCAAAAGCGATGATGGCATGCCATGCCCGACATCGTTCGACCGTGTGAGCTGTCTAAGGGCGATGATATTATGCCACGCCCGATGTAGTCCGACCGTTTGTGCAGCCCAAGGGCGCTGATGTCATGCCACTCTCGACGTCGCTCGACAATGTGTACTGTCTAAGGACGATGATGTCATGCCATGCCTGACTTTGCCGACCGTGTGTGTTGTCCCAGGGCGGTGATGTCACGCCACGCTCGATGTTGCTGACCGTTTGTGCTGTCCAAGGGCGGTGATGTCATTCCACGCCCGATATTGCCGACCGTGTGTGCTGTCCAAGAGCGGTGATGTCAGGCCACTCTCGACGTCGCCCGACAGTTTGTACTTTCAAAGGACGGTGATGTCATGCCACGCCCGACGATGCCGATCGTGTGTGCTGTCCAAGGGCAGTGATGTCATGCCACGCCCGACGTTGCCGACCGTTTATGCTGTCCAAGGGCGGTGATGTCATGCCACGCCCGATGTTGTCGCATCAGATGTGCCGCCCAAGATCGGTGATAATATTCCACGGCCGACGTTGCCGACCGTGTGTGCTGTCCAAGGGTAGTGATGTCATGCCACACCCAACGTCGTCCAACCGTGCATTCAGTCCAAGGGCGGTGATGTCATGCCACGCCTGACGTCCTTCGACCATGTGTGCTGTCGATAGGCGATGATGTCATGCCAAGCCCGACGTTGCCGACCATGTGTGCTGTCCAAGGGCGGTGTTGTCATGCCAAGCCCGACGTCGTTTGACCGTTTGTGCTGCCCAAAGGCGATGATGGCATGCAACGCCCGACGTCGTTCGACCGCAGGTGCCGCCCAAGGGCAAGAGGTCATGCCACGCCCGACGCGCCGACCGCGTATGCACCCACGGGCGGTGATGTCAAGTCACGCCGATGTCGCTCGACTATGTGTGCCGCCCAAAGGCGGTGATGACATGTCACGCCCGACGCTGTTTGACCGTGGTTTGCCATCCAAGGGTCGTGGATGGCATGCCACGCCTAACGCCGCTCGACCGTGTGTCGCCTAAAGGCGATGATGGCTTGCCACACCGATGTTGTTCGAACGCGCGTGTCGCCAAAAGGCGATGATGGCATGCCACGCTCGACCTCATTTGACCGTGTGTGCTGTCCAAAGGGGGTGATGTCATGCCACGCCCAACATCGTTCGACCGTTTGTGCTACCCAAAGGCGATGATGGCATGCAACGCCTGACGGCATCTGACCGCGGCGGCAGTACCCAAGGGCGGTGGATGTCATCCACGCCCGACGCTGGTTTAATCGCGGTGTTCTCGGCCCAAGGGCGGTGATGTCATGCCACACCCGACGTCGTCCGACCGTGCGTGCAGTAAAAGGGAGGTGATGTCATGCAACACCCGATGTCGTTCGACCGTGTGTGCTGCCCAACGGCGATGATGGCATGCCACACCCGACATCGTTCGACCGAGTGTGCTGTCCAAAGGCGGTGATGGCATGTCACGCCGGACGTTGTTTGACCATGCATGTAGTCCAAGGGCGGTGATGTCATGCAATGCCCAACATCGTTCGATCGTGTGTGCTGTCCAAGGGAGGTGATGTCATGCCACGCCTGACGTCGTTCGACCTTGCGTGCAGTCCAAGGGCGGTGATGTCATCCACGCCCGACGTTGCCGACCGTGTGTTCTGTCCAATGACGGTGATGTCATGCCACACGCGACGTCGTCCGATCGCGGCGGCAAAGAAAAAGGGAGGTGATGTCACGTAACACCCGATGTCGCTCGACCGCGGTGTGCCGCCTAACGGCGATGATGGCATGCCACACCCGACGCCGCTCGACCGAAGTCCGCTGTCCAAAGGCGTTGATTGCATGTCACGCCCGATGTCGCTCGACCGCATGCAGCCCGCGGCGGTGATGTCATGCCATGCCCAACGTTGTTCGATCGTGTGTGCTGTCTAAGTGAGGTGATGTAATGCCACGCCCGACGTCGTCCGACCGTGTGTGGTGTCTAAGGGCGGTGATGGCATGCCACATCCAACGTCATCCGAACATGCGTGCAATCCAAGGGCGGTGATGTCATGCCACATCCAATGTTGTTCGACCGTGTGTGTTGTCCAAGGGCGGTGATGTTATGCCACGCCTGACGTCGTTCGAGGGTAAGTGCAATCCAAGGGAGGTGAAGTCATGCCCCGCCGACGTTGTTTGACTGTGTGAGTTGCTCAAGCGCGGTGAAGGCATGTTACCCCCGCCGCCGCCGACCGCAGACGCAGTCCAAGGGCGGTGATGGCATGTCATGCCACGCCCAACGTCGTTTGATCGTGTGTGCTGCCCAAAGGCGATGATGGAATACCACGCCCGACGTCGTTTGACCGTGTGTGCTATCCAAAGGCGGTGATGTCATGCCACGCCTGACGTTGCCGACCGTGTGTGATGTCCAAGGGTGGTGATGTCATGCCACGCCTGACGTCGTTCGATTATGCGTGCAGTTTAAGAGAGGTGATGTCATGCCACACCAAACGTTGTTTGACCGTTTGTGCTGTCCAAAGGCAGTGATGGCATGTCACTCCCGACGTTGTTCGACCATGTGTGCAGTCCAAGGGCGGTGATCTCATGCCACGCCCAACGTCGTTTGACCGTGTGTGTTGTCCAAGGAAGGTGATGTCATGCCACGCCCGACGTTGTTTGACCGTGTGTGCTGCCCAAAGGCGATGATGGAATGCCACGCCTAACGTCGTTCGACCGTGTGTGCTGTCCTAAGGCGGTGATGTCATGCCACGCCCGACGTTGAAAAACCGTGTGTGCTTTCCAAGGGGGGTTATGTCATGCCACGCCCGACGTTGTTCGACCGTGCATGCAATTTAAGGGAGGTTATGTCATGCCACACCCAACGTCGTTCGATCGTGTGTTCTGCCCAACGGCGATGATGGCATGCCACACCCGACATCGTTCGACCGAGTGTGCTGTCCAAAGGCGGTGATGTCATGCCACGCCTAATGACGTCTGACCGTGTGTGCTGTCCAAGGGAGGTGATGGCATTCCATGCCCGACATAGCCGACTGTGTGTTCTGTCAAAGGGCGGTGATGTCATGCCATGCCGCGCTGTCGCCTGGTGCTTTCGAGGGCGGTGATGTCATGCCACGCCCGACGCCCTCCGACCGCGGCGCGCACCCAAGGGCGGTGATATTATGACGTGTCCGACGTCGTCCAACCGTGCGTGTAGTCCTAGGGCGGTTATGGATGTCATGCCTTACTTCTTTCGACTGCGTGTGCTGTCCAAAGGCGGTGATGTCATGCCATACCCAACGTCGTTTGATTGTGTGTGCTGCCCAAAGGCGATGATGGAATGCCACGCCCGACATCGTTCGATCGTGTGTACTGTCCAAAGGCGGTTATCTCATGCCACGCCCGACGTAGTCCGACCGTGTGTGCTGCACAAGGGCGGTGTTATCATGCCACACACAATGACATCCGACAATGTGTACTGTCCAAGGGCGGTGATGTCATGCCACGCCCGTTGTTGCCGACCGTGTGTGCTGTCCAAGGGCGGTGATGTCATTCCAAGCCCGACGTTGCCGACCGTGTGTACTGTCCAAGGGCAGTGATTTGATGCCATGCCCAACGTCAAACCGTATGTTCTTTCCAAAGGCGGTGATGGCATGTCATGCCTGCCGTCGTTCGATCGTGTTTGCCGTCCAAGGGCTATGATGGCATGCCACGCCTGACGTCGTACGACCATGTGTGCTTCCCAAAGGCGATGATGGCATGCCACGCCTGACGTTGTTCGACCGTGTGTGCTGTCCAAAGGCGGTGATGGCATGTCACGCCAGACGTCGTTCGACCGTGTGTGCTGCCCAAAGGCGATGATGGCATGCCACGCCCGACGTCGTTCGACCGTGTGTGCTGTCCAAGAGCGGTGAGGTCATGCCACGCCTGACGTCGTTCGAATGTGTGTGCCGTCCAAAGGCAGAGATGTCATGCCACACCCGATATTGCCGACCGTGTGTGCTGTCCAAGGGCGGTGATGTTATGCCACGCCCGACGTTGCCGACCGTGTGTGTTGTCCAAGGGCGGTGATGTCATGCCACGCCCGACGTCGTCAAACCGTGTGTGCTTTCCAAAGGTAGTGATGGCATGTCATGCATGCCGTTATTCGACCATGTTTGCCGTCCAAGGTCTTTGATGGAATGCCACGCCCGATGTCGTTCGACCGTGTGTACTGCCCAAAGGCGATGATTACATACCACGCCCGACGTCGTTCAACCTTGTGTGCTGTCCAATGTCGATGATGGAAAGCCACACCCGACGTCGTTCGACCGTGTTTGCCGTCCAAGGGCAATGATGGCATGCCACGCCTGATGTCGTTCTACCGTGTGTGCTGCCCAAAGGCGATGATGGAAAGCCACGCCCGACGTCGTTTGACCGTATGTGCTGTCCAAGAGCGATGATTTCTTGCAACACCTGACGTCGATCGACCGTGTGTGCCGTCCCAAGGCTTTGATGGCATGTCACGCTCGATGATGTTCGATCGTGTGTGTTGTCTAAAGGCGGTAATGTCATGTCACGCCTGACGTCGTTTGACCGTGTGTGATGCCCAAAGGCGATGATGGAATGCCACGCCCGACGTCGTCCGACTGTCTGTGCTGTCCAAGGGCGGTGATGTTATGCCACCCCCGACGTTACCGATCGTGTGTGCTGTCCAAGGGCGGTGATGTCATGCCACGCCCGACGTTGCTAATCGTTTGTGTTGTCCAAGGGCAGTGAAGTCATGTCACGCCCGACGTTGCCGATCGTGTGTGCTGTCTAAGGGCGGTGATGTTAGGCCACACCCTACGTCGTCCGACCGTGCATACAGTCCAAGGGCGGTGATGTCATGCCACGCCCGACGTTGCCGACCGTGTGTGCGGTCCAAGGGCAGTGATGTCATGCCACGCCTGGTCGCCTGACCAGGCGAGCGCCAAGGGAGGTGATGTAATGCCAAGCCTGACGTCGTTCGATCGTGTGTGCTGCCCAACAGCGATGATGGCATGCCACAGCTGACGTCGTTCGACCGAGTGTGCTGTCCAAAGGCGGTGATGGCATGTCACGCCCGATGTCATTCGACTGTGCGTGCAGTCCATGGGCGGTGATGTCATGCCACGCCCGACGTCGTTCGATCATGTGTGCTGTCCAAGGGAGGTGATGTCATGCCACGCCCGACGTTGCCGACCGTTTGTGGTGTCCAAGGGCAGTGTTGTCATGTCACGCCCGACGTTGCCGATCGTGTGTGCTGTCTAAGGGCGGTGATGTCAGGCCACGCCCGATGTCGTCCGACCATGCAGTCCAAGGGAGGTGATGTCATGCCACGCCCAACGTTGCCGACCGTGTGTGCGGTCCAAGGGCGGTGATGTTATGCCATGCCCGAAGTCGTCTAACCGTGCAAGCAGTTCAAAGGAGGTGATGTTATGCCACGCCTGACGTCGTTCGATCGTGTATGCTGCCCAATAGTGATGATTGCATGCCACGCTTGACGTCGATCGACCGTGTGTGTTGTCCAAGGGAGGTGATTTCATGCCACGCCCGTTGTCGTCTGACCGTGTGTGCTGTTGAAGGGCATTGATGGCATGCCACGCCCGACGTTTTTCGATCGTGTGTGCTGTCCAAGGGCGGTGATGTCATGTCACATCCCACATCGTTCGACCGTGTGTGATATCCAAAGGTTGTGATGTCATGCCACGCCCAACGTCGTTCGATCGTGTGTGCTGCCCAAAGGCGATGATGGCATGCCACGCCCGACATCGTTCGACCGTGTGTGCTGTCCAAGGGCGGTGATGTCATGCCACACTTGACGTAGTCCGACCGTGTGTGCTATCAAAAGGCGGTGATGGCATGTCACGCCCGACGTCGTTCGATCGTGTGTGCTGTCCAAAGGCAGTGATGTCATGCAACGCCCAACGTCGTTCGACCGTGTGTGCTGCCCTAAGCTGATGATGCCATGCCACGCCCGATATCATCTGATCGTGTGTGCTGTGCAAGGGCGGTGATGTCATGCCATGCCCGACGTAGTCTGACCATGTGTGCTGTCCAAAGAAGTGATGGAATATCACGCCCGACGTCATTCGACCGTGTGTGCTGTCCAAAGGCGATGATGTCATGTAACGCCCAACGTCTTTCGACCGTGTGTGCTGCCCAAAGCTGATGATGACATCCCACACCCGACATCATTCGACCGTGTGTGTTGTCCAACAGCGGTGATAAAATGCCACGCCCGATGTAGTCCTACCATGTGTGTTGCCCAAGGGCGGTGATGTCATGCCACTCCCGACGTCGTCCGACAATGTGTATTGTCCATGGGCTGTGAAGTCATGCCACGCTTGATGTTGCCGACTGTGTGTGTTGTCCATGGGCGGTGATGTCATGCCACGCCCGTCGTCATCCGACCGTGTGTGTTGTCCAAGGGCAGTGATGGAATATCACGCCCGACGTTGCCGACCGCGTGTGCTATCCAAGGGCGGTGATATCATGCCACGTCCGACGTTGTTCAACCATGTGTGCTGTCCAAGGGCAGTGATGTCATGCCACTCCCGACGTCGTCCGACTGTGTGTGTAGTCCAAGGAAGGTGATGTCATGCCACGCCTGACGTCGTTTTACCATGGGTGCTGCCCAACGGCGATGATGGCATGCCACGCCCGATGTCATTCGACCGAGTGTGCTGTCAAAAGGCGGTTATGGCATGTCACGCTCGATGTTGTTCGACCGTGTGTGTAGTCCAAAGTCGGTGATGTCATGCCACGCCCAACATCGCTCGACCGTGTGTTGTGCCCAAAGGCGATGTTGGCATGCCACGCCCGACGTCATTCGATCGTGTGTGCTGTCCAAGGGCGTTGATGTCATGTCACGTCCCACGTCGTTCGACCGTGTGTGATGTCCAAAGGTGGTGATGTCATGCCACGCCCAACGTCGTTCGATCGTGTGTATTGTCCAAAAGCGATGATGGCATGCCACACCCGACATCATTCGACCGTGTGTGCTGTCCAAGGGAGGTGATGTCATGCCACACTTGACGTAGTCCTACCGTGTGTGCTGTCGAAAGGCGGTGATTGCATGTCACGCCCGACGTCGTTCGACCGTGTGTGCTGTCCAAAGGTAGTGATGTCATGCAACGCCCAACATCGTTCGACCGCAGGTGTCGCCTTGCCGATGATGCCATGCCACGCCCGGAGCATCATCCGATCGTGTGCCGCCCAAGGGTGGTGATATAATGCCACGCCCGATGTAGTCCTACCATGTGTGCTGCCCAAGGGCGGTGATGTCATGCCACTCCCGACGTCGTCCGACAGTGTGTGCTGTCCAAGGGCGGTGATGTCATGCAACACCTGACGTTGTCGACTGTGTGTGCTGTCCAAGGGCGGTGATATCATGCCATGCCCGTCGTCGTCCGACCGTGTGTGTTGTCCAAGGGGAGTGATGGCATATTACGCCCGACGTTGCCGACCTTGTGTGCTGTCCCAGGGCGGTGATGTCATGCCACGCCTGACGTCGTTCGATCGTGCGTGCAGTCCAAGGGCGCTGATGGCATGTCATGCCAGACTTCGTTCGATCGTGTCAGCTGCCCAAAGGCGATGATGGAATGCCACGCCCGACGTCGTTCGACCGTGTGTGCTGTCCAAAGGCGGTGATTTCATGCCACGCCCGACGTAGTCCGACTATGTGTGTTGCCCAAGGGCGGTGATGTCATGCAACGCCTGACGTCGTCCGACAGTGTGTGTTGTCCGAGGGGAGTGATGTAATGCCACGCACGATGTTACCGACAGTGTGTTCTGTCCGAGGGCGATGATGTCATGCCACGCCCAATGTATCTGACCGAGTGTGCTGTCAAAGGGCGGTGATATGCCATGCCACGCCGACGCTGACCGATCGTGTGTTGTCCAAGGGCGGTAATGTCATGCCACGCCGACGCCGCCAAACCGCGGTGTGCTTTCCAACGGCGGTGATGGAATGCTACGCCCGACGCCGCTCGAACGCGTTTGTCGCCCAAAGGCGATGATGGCATGCCACGCCCGACGCCGCTCCACCGCGGTGTGCCGTCCAAAGTCGGTGGATCGCATGTCACGCCCGACGCCGCTTGACCGCGGTGTGATGCCCAAAGGCGATGATGGAATGCCACGCCCGACGCCGTCCGACCGCAGGCCGGTCCAAGGGCGGTGATGTCATGCCACGCCCGGCAATACCGATCGTGTGTGGTCCAAGGGCGGTGATGTCATGCCACGCCGACGCTGCCAACCGCTTGTGCTTTCCAAGGGCGATGATAATGTCACGCCCGACATTGCCGATCGTGGTGTGTTGTCTAAGGGCGGTGATGTTAGGCCACGCCCGACGCCGTCCGGACCGCGGCGTGAAGTCCAAGGGCGGTGATGTCATGCCAGGCTCGATGTCGTCCGAACGTGCATGCAGTCCAAGGGCGGTGATGTCATGCCACGCCCGACGTTGCCGACCGTGTGTGCGGGCCAAGGGCAGTGATGTCAATCCACGCCCGACGTCGTCCGATCGTGCGTGCAGTCCAAGGGAGGTGATGTAATGCAACGCGCGACGTCGTTCGATCGTGTGTGCTCCCCAACAACGATGATGGATGCCACACCTGACGTCGTTCGATCGTGCGTGCAGTCCAAGGACGGTGATGTCATGCCACGCCTGACGTCAATCGACCGTGTGTGCTGTTCAAGGGAGGTGATGTCATGCCACGCCCGGCCGCCGCTCAACCGCAGGTGCCGGCCCAAGGGCCGTGATTTCATGCCACGTCCGATGTTGCCGATTGTGTGTGCTGTCCAAGGGCGGTGATGTCATGCCACGCTCGACGTAGTCCGACCGTGCGTGCAGTCCAAGGGCGGTGATATCATGCCACGCCCGACGTTGTTCGACCATGTGTGCTGTCCAAGGGCGGTGATGTCATGCCATGCCCGACGTCGTCCGACTGTGTGTGCAGTCCAAGGGAGGTGATGTCATGCCATGCCCGTAGCCGTTTGACCATTGGTGCTGCCCAACGGCGATGATGGCATGCCACGCCCGATGTCGTTCGACCGAGTGTGCTATAAAATGGCGGTGATGGCATGTCACGCTCGACGTTGTTCGACCGTGTGTGTAGTCTAAAGGCGGTGATGTCATGTCACGCCCAACGTCGCTCGACCGTGTGTGCTGCCCAAAGAAGATGATGGAATGCCACGCCCAACGTCGTTCGATCGTGTGTGCTGTCCAAGGGCGGTGATGTCATGTCACGTCCCACGTCGTTCGACCATGTGTGATGTCCAAAGGTGGTGATGTCATGCCACGCCCTACGTCATTCGATCGTGTGTGCTACCCAAAGGCGATGATGGCATGCCACGCCCGACATTGTTCGACCGTGTGTTCTGTCCAAGGGCGGTGATGTCATTCCACGCCCGATGTAGTCACACCATGTGTGCTGCCCAAGGGCAGTGATGTCATGCCACGCCCGACGTAGTCCGACCGTGTGTGCTGTCCAAAGGCGGTGATGGCATGTCACGCCCGACGTCGTTCGACCATGTGTATTGTCCAAAGGAGGTGATGTCATGCAACGCCCAACGTCGTTCGACCGTGTGTGCTGCCCAAAGCCGATGATGGCATGCCACGCCCGACATCATTCGAACGTGTGTGCTGTCCAAGGGCGGTGATATAATGCCACGCCCGATGTAGTCATACCATGTGTGTTGCCCAAGAGTGGTGATGTCATGCCACTCCCGACGTCGTCCGACAATGTGTACTTTCAAAGGGCGGTGATATCATGCCATGCCTGACGTTGCCGACTGTGTGTGCTGTCCAAGGGCGGTGATGGCATGCCACGTACGTCGTTGTCCGACCATGTGTGCTGTCCAAGGGCAGTAATGTCAGGCCACGCCCGATGTAGTCCGACCGTGTGTGCTGTCCAACGGCGGTGATGGCATGTCACGCCAGACGTCGTTCGACTGAGTGTGCTGTCCAAGGGCGGTGATGTCATGCCACGCCCAACGTCGTTCGGCCTTGTGTGGTGCTTAAAGGCGATGATGGCATGCCACGCCCGACATCGTTCGACTGTGTGAGCTGTCCAAGGGCGGTGATATTATGCCACGCCCGATGTAGTTTGACCGTTTGTGCTGCCCAAGGGCGGTGAATGTCATTCCACTCCCGACGTCGTCCGACAAGTAATCGCCCAAGGGCGTTGATGTCATGCCACGCCGACGCGTTTCATCGTGGTGCCGCCTCTAGGGCGATGATGTCATGCCACGCCCAATGTCGCCCCACCGCGGCGGCAACAAAGGGCTATGATGGCATGCCACGCCCGACGCCGCTCGACAAAGGCGTGCGCCCAAAGGCCAAGATGGCATGCCACGCCCGACGTCGTTCGACCGTGTATGCTGTCCAAAGGCGGAGATGTTATGCCAAGCCCGATGTAATCCGACCGTGTGTGCTTCCCAAGGGCGGCGATGTCATGCCACTCTCGACGTCGCCCGACAGTGTGTACTGTCTAAGGGCTGTGATGTCATGCTATGCCTGACGTTGCCGACCGTGTGTGCTGTCTAATGGCGGTGATGCCATATCACGCTTGATGTTGCCGACCGTGTGTGCTGTCCAAGGGCAGTGATGTCATGCCACGCCCGATGTTGCCGACCGTTTGTGCTGTCTAAGGGCGGTGATATCATGCCATGCCCGATGTTGCCGATCGTGTGTGTTGTCCAAGGGCGGTGATGTCATTCCACGCCCGACGTTGCCGACGGTGTGTGCTGTCCAAGGGCAGTGATATCATGCCACGCCCAACGTCGTCCAACCGTGCGTTTAGTCCAAGGGCGGTGATGTTATGCCACGCCTGACGTCCTTCGACCGTGTGCCGGCCCAAAAGCCGGTGATGTCATGCCACGCCCGACGCTGTCGACCATGTGTGTTTTCGGCTGGCGGTGATGTCATGCCAAGCCCGACGCCATTTGACCGCTTGTGCCGCCTAATGGAGATGATGGCATTCAACAACCAATGTCGCTCGACCGCGGTGTAATCGCCCAAGGGTGGTGATGTCATGACACGCCCGACGTTGTCGACCGTGCATGTAGTCTAAGGGCGGTGATGTCAAGTCATGCCCGACGTCGTTCGACCGTGTGTGCTGCCCAGGCGATGATTGCATGTCACGCCTAACGTTGTTTGACCGTGTCTGCCATCCAAGGGCTATAATGGCATGCCACGCCCAACGTCGTTCGATCGTGTGAGCTGCCCAAAGGTGATGATGGCATGCCACACCTGACGTTTTTCGACCGTGTGTGATGCCCAAAGGTGATGATGGCATGCCATGCTTGACCTCGTTTGACCGTGTGTGCTGTCCAAAGGGGGTGATGTCATGCCACGCCCAAAATCGTTCGACCGTGTGTGCTTCCCAAAGGCGATGATGGCATGCAACGCCCGACGTTGTCGACCGTGTTTGCTGTCAAAGGGCAGTGATGTCATGCCACACCCGACGTCATCCGACCGCGGCGCGGCAAAGACAAGCGGAGGTGATTTCATACCACACCCGATGTCGCTCGACCGCGGTGTGTCGCCTAACGGCGATGATGGCATGCCACACCTGACGTCGTTCGATCGAGTGTGCTGTCCAAAGGCGGTGATGGCATGTAACGCCCGACCTCATTCGACCGTGTCAGCTGTCCAAGGGCGATGATATTATGCCACGCCCGATGTAGTCTGACTGTTTGTGCAATTCTGGGCGGTGATGTCATGCCACTCGACGCCGCCCGACAAAGGTGTAATCGCCTAAGGACGGTGATGTCATGCCATTCCTGATGTTGCCGACCGTGTGTGTTGTCCAAGGGCGGTGATGTCATGCCACGCTCGATGTTGCTGACCGTTTGTGCTGTCCAAGGGCGGTGATGTCATGCCACGCCTGATATTGCCGACCGTGTATGCTGTCCAAGAGAGGTGATGTCATGCCTCTCTCGACATCGCCCGACAGTGTGTACTTTCTAAGGACAGTGATGTCATGCCACGCCCGACGATGCCGATCGTGTGTGCTGTCCAAGGGCAGTGATGTCATGCCACGCCCGACGTTGCCATCCGTTTATGCTGTCCAAGGGCGGTGATGTCATGCCACGCCCGATGTTGTTGACCGTATGTGCTGTCCAAGACCGGTGATGTCATTCCACGGCCGACGTTGCCGACCGTGTGTGCCGTAAGGGCGTTGATGTCATGCCACGCCCAACGCCGCCCAACCGCGGCGCTCACCCATAAGGGCGGTGATGTCATGCCATGCCTGGACGCCCTTCGACCGCGGTGTGCTATCGAAGGCGATGATGTCATGCCAAGCCCAACATTGGCGCACTATGTGTGTGCCGCCCGCGAGGTGATGTCATGTCAAGCCCGACGTCGTTTGACCGTTTGTGCTGCCCAAAGGCGATGATGGCATGCAACGCCCGACGTCGTTCGACCGTGTGTGCTGTCCAAGGGCGGTTATGTCATGCCACGCCCGACGTTGCCGAACGTGCGTGCAGTCCATGGGCGGTGATGTCAAGTCACGCTCGATGTCGTTCGACTATTTGTGCTGCCCAAAGGCGGTGATGACATGTCACACTTGACGTCGTTTGACCGTGTTTGCCATCCAAGGGCTATGATGGCATGCCACGCCCAACGTCGTTAGACCGTGTGTGCTGCCTAAAGGCGATGGTGGCTTGCCACATTTGATGTTGTTCGACCGTGTGTGTTGCCGAAAGGCGATGATGGCATGCCACGCTTGACCTCATTTGACCGTGTGTGCTGTCCAAAAGGGGTGATGTCATGCCACGCCCAACATCGTTCGACCGTGTGTGCTGCCCAAAGGCGATGATGGCATGCCACACCGGACGTTGTTTGACCGTGCATGTAGTCCAAGGGCGGTGATGTCATGCAATGCCCAACGTCGTTCGATTGTGTGTGCTGTCCAAGGGAGGTGATTTCATGCCACGCCCGACGTTACCGACCGTGTGTGCTATCCAAGGGCGGTGATGTCATGCCACACCCGACGTCGTCCGACCATGCGTGCAGTACAAGGAAGGTGATGTCATGCCACAACCGATGTCGTTTAACTGTGTGTGCTGCTCAACGGCGATGATGGCATGCCACACCCGACGTCGTTCGACCGAGTCTGCTGTCCAAAGGCGGTGATGGCATGTCACGCCCGATGTCGTTCGACCATGCATGCAGTCCAAGGGCGGTGATGTCATGTCATGCCCAACGTCGTTCGATCGTGTGTGCTATCTAAGGGAGGTGATGTCATGCCACGCACGACGTCGTCCGACCGTGTGTGGTGTCCAAGGGCGGTGATGGCATGCCACATCCGATGTCGTCCGACCATGCGTGTAGTCCAACGGCGGTGATGTCATGCCACCTCCAACGTCGTTCGACCGTGTGTGTTGTCCAAGGGCGGTGATGTTATGCCACGCCTGCGTCGTTTGAGGGTAAGTGCAATCCAAGGGAGGTGATGTCATGCCACGCCTGACGTCGTTTGACCGTGTGTGTTGTTCAAGGGCGGTGAAGGCATGTTACGCCCGACGTCGTTCGTCCGTGTGTGCTGCCTAAAGGCGATGATGGCTTGCCACACCTGATGTTGTTCGACCGTGTGTGTTGCCTAAAGGCGATGATGGCATGCCACGCTCGACCTCATTTGACCGTGGTGTGCCGGCCCAAAAGGCGGTGATGTCATGCCACGCCCAACATCGCTCGACCGTGTGCTACCCAAAGGCGATGATGGCATGCAACGCCTGACGTCGTCTGACCATGCGTGCAGTCCAAGGGCGGTGATGTCATCCACGCCCGACGTTGCCGACCGTGTGTTCTGTCCAAGGGCGGTGATGTCATGCCACACCCGACGTCGTCCGACTNGGCATNCAAGAAAAGGGAAGTAATGTCATGCAACACCCGATGTCGTTCGACCGTGTGAGCTGCCCAACGGCGATGATGGCATGCCACACCCGACATCGTTCGAACGAGTGTGCTGTCCAAAGGCGGTGATGGCATGTCACGCCGGACGTTGTTTGACCGTGCGTGCAGTCCAAGGGCGGTGATGTCATGCCACGCACAACGTTGTTCGACCATGTGTGCGGTCCAAGGGAGGTGATGTCATGCCACGCCTGATGTCTTTTGACAATAGGTGCTTCCCAACGGCGATGATGGCATGCCTCGCCCGACGTCGTTCGACTGAGTGTGCTGTCAAAAGGCGGTGACTGCATGTCACACCCGACGTTGTTCGACCGTGTGTGTTGTCCAAAGGCAGTGATGTCATGCCACGCCCAACGTCACTCGACCTTGTGTGCTGCCCTTAGGCGATGATGGCATGCTATGCCCGACATCGTTCCATCGTGTGTGCTGTCCAAGGGCGGTGATGTCATGTCACGTCCCACGTCGTTCGACCGTGTGTGATGTCCAAAGGTGGTGATGTCATGTCACGCCCAACGTCGTTCGATCATGTGTGCTGCCCAAAGGCGATGATGGCATGCCACGCCCGACATCGTTCGACCGTGTGTGCTGTCCCAAGGCGGTGATCTCATGCCACGCCTGACGTAGTCCGACCATGTGTGTTGTCCAAGGGCGGTGATGGCATGTCACGCCCGACGCCGCTCAACCGTGTGGCCGGCCCAAAAGCGTGATTTCTTGCAAAGCTCGACGCCGCTCGACCATATGTGTCGCATAAAGCGGTGTGATGGCATGTCAAGCCCGGCGTCGCTGACCGCGGTGTGATGGCCAAAGGCGATGATGGAATGCCACGCCCGACGCCGCTCGACCGCGGTGCCGGTCCAAGGGCGATGATGTCATGCCACGCTCGACGTTGCCGACCGTTTGTGTTGTACAAGGGCGGTAATGTCATGCCACGCCCGACGTTGCTGATCGTGTGTGTGGTCTAAGGGAGGTGATTTAAGGCCACGCCCGACGTCATCCAACCGTGCGTGAAGATCAAGGGCGGTGATGTCATGCCACGCCCGACGTCGTCCGACCGTGCATGCAGTCCAATGGCGGTGATGTCATGCCACGCCCGACGTTGCCGACCAAGTGTGCGGTCCAAGGGCGGTGATGTCATGCCACGCTCGACGTCGTTTGACTGTGCGTGCAGTGCAAGAGAGGTGATGTAATGCCATGCCCGACGTCGGTCGATCGTGTGTGCTGCCCAACGACGATGATGGCATGCCACACCTGACGTCGTTCGACCGAGTGTGCTATCTTAAGGCGGTGATGGCATGTCACGCCCGATATTGTTTGACCATGCGTGCAGTCCAAGGGCGGTGATGTCATGCCACGCCTGACGTCGATCGACCGTGTGTGCAGTACAAGGGAGGTTATGTCATGCCACGCCCGATGTCGTCCGACCGTGTGTCAGCCCAGCGGCGGTGATGGCATGCCACGCCCGATGTTACCGAATCGCGGTGTGCTGTCCCAAGGGCGGTTATTTCATGCCACGCCCAATGTCGCTCGACCGCGTTTTGCAGCCGGCGACAGGATGTCATGCCACGCCCAACGTCGTTTGACCGTGTGTGCTATCAAGGGGCGGTGATGTCATGCCACGCACGACGTTGTCTGACCGTGCGTGCAGTCCAATGTAGGTGATGTCATGCCATGCCCGACATCGTTCGACCATGTGTTCTACCCAACGGCGATGATGGCATGCCACGCAAGACGTCGTTCGACAGAGTGTGCTGTCAAAAGGCGGTGATGGCATGCCACGCCCGACGTTGTTCGACCGTGTGTGCTTTCCAAAGGCGGTGATGTCATGCCACGCCTATTGTCGTTCGACCGTTTGTGCTTCCCAAAGGCTATGATGGCGTGCCATGCCCGACATCGTTCGACCGTGTGTGCTGAACAAGGGCAGTGATGTCATGCCACGCCTGACGTAGTCCGACCGTGTGTGCTGTCCAAAGGCGGTGATGGCATGTCACGCCCGACGTCATTCGACCGTGTGTGCTGTCCTAAGGTGGTGATGTCATGCCACGCCCAACGTCGTTTGACCTTGTGTGCTGCTTAAAGGCGATGATGGCATGCCACGCCTGACATCATTCGACCGTGTGAGCTGTCCAAGGGCAGAGATGTTATGCGAGGCCCGATGTAGTCAGACCGTGTGTGCTTCCTAAGGGCGGTGATGTCATGCCACTCTCGACGTCGTCCGATAGTGTGTATTGTCTAAGGGCAGTGATGTCATGCCACGCCTGACGCTGTAATCGCGGTGTGCTGTCCAAAGGCGTTGATGTCATGCCACACCCGATGTTGCCGACCAAGTGTGCTGTCCAAGGGAGGTGATGTCATGCCATTCCCGACGTCGTTTGACCGTTTGTACTGCCCAAAGGCGATGATTGCATGCAACGCTCGACGTCGTTCGACCGTGTGTGCTGTCCAAGGGTGGTGATGTCATGCCACACCCGACGTTGCCGACCGTGTGTGGTGTCCAAGGGCGGTGATGTCATGCCACACCCGACGTTGCTGACCGTGCCTACAGTCCAAGGACGGGGATGTCATGCCACGCCCGACGTCGTTCGACCGTGTGTGCTATCCAGGGGCGGTGATGTCATGCCATGCCTGACGTTGTCCGACCGTGCGTGCAGTCCAAGAGAGGTGATGTCATGCCACGCCCGACATCGTTTGACCATGTGTTCTGCCCAACGGCGATGATGGCATGCCATGCCAGACGTCGTTTGATGGAGTGTGCTGTCAAAAGGCGGTGATGGCATGTCACGCCCGACGATGTTTGACCGTGCGTGCTTTCCAAAGGCGGTGATGTCATGCTACGCCTAACGTCAATCGACCATGTGTGTTGCCCAAAGGTGATGATGGCATGCCACGCCCGACGTGGTTCAACCGTGTGTGTTGTCCAAGGACGGTGATGTTGTGTCACGCCCAACGTCGTTCGATCGTGTGTACTGTCCAAAGGCGGTGATGTCATGCCACACCCAACGCCGCTCGACCGCGGTGTGCTACCCAAAAGCCGATGATGGCATGCCATGCCCGACATCGCTCGACCGCGGTGAGTCGCCTAAGGGCGATGATATTATGCCACGCCCGGCGAAGTCCGACCGCTTGTGCAGCTCTGGCGCTACCGATGTCATGCCACTCGACGCCGCCGACAATGTGTAATCGCCTAAGGACGATGATGTCATGCCATGCCCGACTTTGCCGACCGTGGTGTGTTGTCCC